>VUQK01039224.1:0-13420 GCA_015106715.1 Bujurquina vittata
TGTGACCCTGGCAACAAATGATGGCTAAAATGTGATTGGTTAACTGCTTTAATATGAAAATACAGCGCGACCACGGGAGAAGTTATGAAAGGAACCGTACAGACCATTTGGAATTATTTAACAAGTACTGATGGACAAAATATAATTAATATGATTCAGATATTTTTAGGCCAGCAGAGAAGGCCTTGCAGGCCCTGACGGCCCGCCACTGCTAAAATGTCTCCAGGTGTACAACAGGAGGAGTGACACACCTGGAAATATCAGGCCTGTGATGGCGCCCTCTGTCTGTGGCTGACAGGAACTGTTTTTTGGAGAAGCACATACCAGAGCAGAGTCCAACAAGCTTAAGAAGTAGGACAAGACATCCCCAAAAAGAAATTAGAGCGGTTTTACCACTGCAGAGAAGTTCACCTCTAGGGAAAATAAATGACACGGCAGGTTAGCTGTAGCATTACATTAAAAGCACACATTAACATACAGCAAAAAGAATCTTTCTGTCACCATTTGAGAGTGAAAGCGATAGAAGCTGAACAGAGAAATGAGCCTGCAATAAAGGCTTGAGGGCCATTAGAGGCCAAGAGAAACAAGAGAACCTCCACAATAAAGACATGGGGGCTATTGAGCACCAGAGAGCTATGAACTTTGGAACAGGAAACCAGAAACCAAACGGGAAGAAAAATGGATCATCTGAGAAATCACATACCACCACTATATGTTGACTTACAAGAACTTTAAGGCTTAAGGGGTTCAAACTGAGAGGATGGTGATGGAATTGAATCAGAGGTGTGAAGAACAGGCTGCTGCTGACCTGCAGTTCTTTTGTCATATAGAGAAGGTGGAAATGCCGTGGATGGCTGCTATAGCAACAAGTGAATACAGTTGAGAGCTTGAATCACACTTGCGAAGCTCCTGAAAAAGTATTGAATAAACCAGTACTTAACTTGTCTCTTTAAATTAGCACCTTTTATTGATATACATTGAGATAGTATCATGTGAAGAATGGAGACCTGAGATGGTGAGATATCAACTATATTTGTCATGCTATATGGGGATGCATGTACATTGCCAATTCTGACCCCATACTGCAGAGTATTTCATGCCATGACTGAATATTTCTGAGCAGCATGGGGACAGAGAAGAAAATTACAGTGGTCAACTACCAGCAAACCATTTGCCCTGATAGTAACCACTCAGCTGTAGTCTTATTTATATATTTGAAATAAAACTCATGAGATATATTTTATGAGTGTCTACAAAAACTGCACGTGGCAGAGCTGAATGCTTTTTACTGAACACAAATATGACTGCAAAAGAGAATTTTAAGGTTGGCAATAAACGAGACTAAGTGAATGAGTCATTAGTATCAATTTAAAAGCTAGATATGTGTTTTGGTCAGTTAACTTTACCAGCCTGAGGTATTAAGGACTGAAGCATAATTTGCTTTTAAAATGTAACTCTGGGCATCACAGTTTACAAAGACACTTTGGCCTGGCACAGATAACTGGAAGAGGAGACATGAAAGCACTGCTTCTTGTTCTTCTCTGGAGCTGGCTGAACAGCTTAGGCTCATTAATGAAGGCCTGAAAGTTCTTACAAATGACAAATATGATAAACGTCGCTTTAGCTGACTGAGAAACACCAAGACAGGGTGATGTGGGTGTTTCTTGCCAGGAGAGAAAACTGAATGGCGTGGAGGGCACTACTAAAAGTATTTTTTTTATTTTTTTTGGTATCAGCTGATTCCACTTCAGAGCACAGGCTCGGATGGAATTTGAGAGCAAATGGATTTTGGATGTGCCTTGCTGAAAGTGGTCCATATGTGGAGGAAGCTGCAGTGGGGGTAAGTGCAAACATTTTCAATAAAACTGCTGCAGATTTGTATGTTAATGAACATGAAAACTTGCCACCCGGTGAATTCAATCCAAGCAGGGTGAAGGGGAGGCAGGGAGAGTCCTGCCAAATGATCAGGACTGAGAATTCAAAGGCCAGTCTTGAGTAAAGAGAAGTAGCATCATAGAGGACCGTGTGTAGCTACTGTAGGTGATGTGAATGCTTAAATGTTCACTGCAATAAACTACTTAGATTCAACATACTGTTCAAGAGGCCTGTCATATATTAATTTAGAAACTGTATTAATAAAGACAGCTGTCATACAAAAAAAATAAAACCGCACATACGGTCCTTGATGCTGATCTATTTTCAGTTCAGAATGAATTTGTGCACTTGTGTAATTAAAACAAATTAACTTAAATCAACAGTGTCATCTCCAGTCTTTGCCTTGCAGAGGGCAGTAACACAAGGAATGACAAAATTGACTGATCATTTTTAACCACCCTGTCTCAAAGTTATGTGGTGACATTTGGACTGATGAGAATGTGTTACAGACTTAATTGTGATCATTATTTTAAAGGCTGTAGACTGCAGTGTCATAACGTGCAGTGAATGCAGGCAAGCTCGGACCCAAGATGCAGTACTCAGGAGACAAAGGTGAACTGAAAGGTCACTTTAATGGGGATTATTCTCCAAACAAAGCCAGAACAGGACTGACAGGAACTGGACAATCAAAAACAAACCAAAAACAAAAGAGCAACAGTCCAAAAGATAAGAGTTGAGGGGTCGCCCAGGCCATGGGAAAAGAACAAAACCAAAAGCATAGGGAGCCAGAAGAAAAAGGGGGCAGCACAACGCTGGAAAAAACAGTACACAACAGGATGCTGGGAATGGGGCCGAACAGAGACCAAAACAGCGCAGGGGTCTGCCTGAGAAACTACAAAGGAGGCAACACAGTTCAGGGGGCCGCCGAGGCCAAGGAACCAGACCCAGGGGCTGAGGACCACCACGGAAGTGAAACAGTTCAGTTCAGATCTGGAGGCTGGCTACGTGGCCAGTGGTGGAGATGGATGGGACCCTCTGGCTCTGGACTCTGGTTCAGATGAAGTGGGACCCTCTGGCTCTGCAGAGTGGGCCCTTCTGGTGCTGGACACTCTGACTCAGGTTCAGGTAATCCAGGCAGCTTAAGACCCACAAGCTGGGGGTCTAGACACTCAGGCAATCAGGACCAGCAGAACCAACAGGATACTCAGGATGGGGCTCCTCAGGTTGTGCAGGGCATGTAGGCGTCTCCTCCTACGACGGGGCTGCTTGGAGGGTTCAGACGGTTCAGGATTCCCTGGTGACTCAGAAGGCCCGGGTGCCTCTGCAGATGCAGCAGATTACTATAAAGATTCAGCCGGTGACAGCCGGAGTGATTCCGAAGACTCAGAGGATCCAGGCAGAGCAGCTGAAGACGGAGACTTCCAATATTCTTGTGCACATATTAGAAGAACCATTGGGAGTCTTGGGCATTAAAGGCAGTGAAGAAACGGGACACTGGGCTAGCTCTTGCTTGTTGACACTGGGTGCTGGATTGACGTTGCTATCAGTGAGAATTTGCAGTGCAATGCAGGAGCTCCTTCTTCTGCAGTTACACAGGACAGGGAACATAACACAACAAAGCACTGAGATTTAAAGCACACAGGACAGAGGCTGATTGGCTCACAGAAACTAGAAAAAAATTATAGGACTAGAGTGATGATGATAGAATTAAAGTTGTAGTGTGTAATTTTTTTCATGGCAGATTGCAGTCAACTTCTTAATATTTTTCATTCACTTGTTTGTACCCCACTCTGCATTTAATCATGAGTTATTATGAATCTCTGGTTCTCCTCCACAGCATATGTTTTATCCTGTCTCCCTCCCCTCACCCCCTGAGACAATCATTGGTATTGTCTCTCTGATAAATTCAAAAACTGTGGCTGGAAACTAGCCGGAAACGCACAGGAGGAATCGCCTGTGCTGAACAGGACAATCACAGTAGCTGACGGCTGTGTTGACCTGATGTAGTTCTAGTTCTCGGAAGTTTCACATCAGGTTATGTCCTAGATCATGGCATAAGGTTCAGAGGGGTTTCGAGTTACGATGTAGCTTATGCTGCAGATTTACCACTCACGTATAAATCACGTATAACGCTACAAGCAAATCTATCTATCGCATTGGTGGCGATGTCTCTTACATTCGCCTTTTCACTTCTTTGTCAAAGGGGACCCTTTCTCTGACAATAAAACACACGTACGATGGTTCATTTCTTATGCCTGAAGGCACAGGAGAGAATTTAAATGTCCCTCCACAGCATGTGAGTGCCTATGATGTATTACATGCATGATCAATGTGTTATCTATATTTATGTGTACAATATAACTTACCCATAAGCTTCATTATTACTGAGCTGTAATAGAACATGCTGCCATGCACCGTTTACCCTGTGACCACAGTCAGAATCACAGTCAGGGTGACTTACAGACGACAAAGAGCTTTAAATGGGTCAAAGATGTGTGCAAATCTGTTTCAAGCAGGGCTGTGTGATGTTTAACAGTTTGTCTGGGAGAGAGACAAGCATTTAATCTGAACACAAATGAAAAGTATCAGCCACAGAGAGGAAATTCAAATGAACCAATCAAATCATAATATTCAGATGATTCCGCTCATCATCTCTCAAATGTTTACACCTGTCTAAGTGGAGCAGCATTTGAAGTTACCATGGTGATGGCATTCTCGGTAAATGCCAGAGAAACTGGTGTAAAATTTCACCGTGTTTTGAATAACATGAGAGTCCCAAAAAGTTATTCCCAAAATGTGTGTGTGTGTGTGTGTGTGTGTGTGTCTTCTTACTCTTGAAAACGGGGTCACAGGAACAAGATAAAAAAAAAAAAAGAGTTTCTGCTTTTCTTCATTTATAATAATAAAGATTTGGATCCAATAATATGAATACTGAATCATCCATATTAATAATTAAGATTTGGATCTCACTATTGTGAATGCTGAAGCTGTAATGAGCACTCACATTAATAAAGAATTTAGCCAAGCACGCCATTCACTGGTATTGTTTCCAAACGTGGCTGAGCAAACCACTAAAGGGTTAAGTTTGTGTCTCTGTCTTCCGAGCGACTGAAACAATTTAGCATCACTGCAGCGCTCTGTCACCCAGCGGTGCGATGCAGCTGTGAGTCTGGGTACTTTCATGCTGATGGGCCAGTGAAAAGAGGCTTTAGTCAAATGAACAGTGGCAATGGATGAATTGCAGCAATGCCTCTACCCTCTTTCCACAGGCCTCACAAAGAGAGCAGGAAGAAAAATGCCATACCACTCCAATGAGCTATTTAACAATATTTTTAATGTTTGATTGGTTATAAATAAAGTCCAAGTGTACATGTTTGTGCATAACCCTTCAAATGAAAGCGGGCTAAACTCCACACGTCAAATCTTCTGCTTTAATGCACTCTGCGATCTTTTGCACGAACCCCAGAAAGTTCACTTTATCACTCGTGTCACCATTTGCATTTGCCCGTGTTCGGTGTCCCTGCTCCAGGAGAAACTCCAGGTGCTCAGGAACTCCAGCCAAGTAGACAGAGTGAGCATGAAAGTGATGAAATGCGCTGTAAGTTCATTTTCTCTAATCATTTTTCTCACACGGGGATGAATTTGGAGTTCCAGCCGGCTGATGTGCTCCATCAAGGGAGACACATAAAAGGACTTCAAAAAAGGACTTCTGTATTTACTCCAAGCAAAAGCCATTCAGTACATTAGAGAGGCAGTGATAGACTTTCAGTGCACGTAGAGATGAACGGAGCAGAGAAATGTTTTTAAGCCTGACAAAGCGGGGGGGAAAAAAATCCCCTCCTCATTCTTATGCATCTCTCCTTTGTCTTTGTTTGAGGCAATAATGGCTGACAGAAGGGACACAAAATTATAAATCTACTCAAAGGGAAAATGCTACACATGGATTTTCATAATGACCTATTTTTCATACACGCATATACACACTCGGCAGGAGGGGGGAAAAAAAAAAACGCTCTTTACTTTTAGCAGAGCTCCCACTCACCGACTGTTAGACAAATGAAAGTACTTTTTCTCCGTCATAATTTGAATTTGTTATCACATTCTATTACATGAATGCCTGCATGCCTATGATGCGTGCTCAGAGAAGGCAGGGTGAGACACGGAGGAAAAAGGTAGACTAAGACAGAGAAGAGGGGAAAAATGGGAAAGTGTCGCAGCCAGAATGTGCTTCACATCCTTAAGGCGAGGCTAGTTAATATTAAAGTAAATTTATAACCTTTCACAGTGTGGATCCTCAGAGGGGAATTAATCTTGCATGAAGGGTGATTTCTTTGATGAATTACAAGGCTGTGCAGAATGACCGTCGCTAATACGCAGTTCACATCGGCAATGTGGGGGAAAGAATGTAGAACGAAGTCTCTGTGTGCGAAAGCCAAAATAAACATCCCCGCTTTTACACTAGACCACTGCTTCACTTCACTATTAAACCGTGAACTGAGGAACACGGATCTCATTTACGACTCTACTTTATAGAATACCTACCGAGCATCCACAATGGCAACCAAAAAAAACTGCCTGGAACCCCGAGTCCTGCCCTACACTGGGCGCCTGTGGGGAAAGTCTAATGATTACATCAAAATTATTCCTTCTCTGATCCATCCGCTCCTCACACTTAACCCCTGTCATTTAACTACTGCATGCATTCACACCATCTTTTATATGGCCCATCTCATTAAGAAAAATCATATCCTGCCTTCCTTCAGTTTTGATTCATTGCTTTTTGCTTTTTTTTAATTTTTTTTTTTGCTTTTATTATTTTGGTCAGACTTAATCGTTGTTGTTGTTGTTGTATCATGCACTTGTTAGCTAAATGGCCTTACACCTTTCACCAGAAAAGCATGCTTACCCCAGGTAGTCTCCATATGGGTAACACTGTATGAGAAGATGGAAAAGAAACACAATATCTGGATGTTTATGATTTTGATCTCACATTCTCCCACACCAGTAAAAACTCCTTTTACAACGCACTCGAATAGAATCCAGCCCCCCTGTTACACCCTTTTCAAACTAGACCCAAACGCAGACTCCACAAGACAGGCAGAAGGAACACAAAGTGAACCTTTGGCGTGGGCCGGAGAGGTATCCTAAAATACAAAAGTCTAAACTAAATAAGCAGAAGCGAGTGACGAACCCTGCGCCAGCCCTTAGTTACGCAGCATTAGGCTTACACTGCTGGGGGGTTGGGAGTGATCACTCTTCACTCACCTCTTTTCACTCTGCTGATACCCCACTCTGCATTTAATCATTAGTTATTGTTAATCTCTGGCTCTCTTCCACAGCATGTCTTTTGTCCTCTCTCTCTCTCCCCTCACCGCCAACCAGCCATGGCAGATGGCTGCCCCTCCCTGAGCCTGGTTCTGCTGGAGTTTCTTCCTGTTAAAAGGGAGTTTTTCCTTCCCACTGTCACCAAGTGCTTGCTCACAGGGGGTCTTCTGATTGTTGGGTTTCTCTGTAGTTATTGTAGGGTCTTTACCTTACAATATAAAGCTCCTTGAGGTGGCCGTTGTTGTGATTTGGCACCATACAAGGAAAACTGAATTGAATTGATTAGGTGGCCCTTTGACCCCATGGTGTTATTTCCAATGCCTTTCTGCACTCATGCAGTGCTGAACAAATTCATTAGAGCATCTGTCATAAAACTAGAAAACAAATAATTTAGAAACCTGTCAAAAGCTAGTTTAAAACTGAGAATTATATTGGTGTTTATTAGGCAAAAGCAAACTGAATTCACATTCTATACCCAGATTTGAGCCAGTCCACCAGGTGCCGGCTCAGATCTGAGAAGTCAGAAGTTTTTCTGTTCAGTAATGTATCCTAATCAAAAAAAAAGTATGTGTGCGTTACTATTTTCCCAAGTGTTTTGCAAACCAGTAAATTTGGAAATTCGTAGATAACAATAATCATCATATTTTAGAATTAAAAACATTTAAGTTAAAGAGCTTGGAAATACTGGTGGATTAACCATTACAAAAACATAAATCATAACAGAATCAGTGTTCTGCTCATTAATGTTCCCACGACTGCTGCAGCTACTGTCAGACGAACAATTAACTTGAGCTTGAACTGCAATAAGTGATTTGGGTGTTTAACTTTTTTCATTATGAAACGGTTTGACTTAATTTCACCTATATGTGCACATTTCCAGAATATAAGCTGAGGAGGCACAGTGGCCCCTTGGCTGGGCCTGAAACACTCAGCATAACTGTGGCCATTCACCTGGTCATTTGAGCTTAAAGGCTAGTTTGCCAGTATAAATACTAAAATAGGATATAACTAATGGAAGATCCTGCATTACTAGTCCGGAGTTCCTGAGGCAGTTCTACATACCAAGCTCACTGAACAGAGAACAGTAGAAACATTGGACAACAGATGTAATTGAAGTACCTCAGCTTCTCTGGAAGCCGCTCTAAGCATCAGTGCAGTTTTCTGCATGCCCTTATTTTAATTTCAGATTCAGACTCACTTTATTGTCATTCAGACACCACTGCACTGCATTGCAACCTACCTGGATTTATCCTTCTTAGGATGTTGTGGTCGTTTGCTGGGTCCCGACACAGCACCTGTTCCTCGGGGTGTGGGGCGGTCTGCAGGTGTGTTGTTGAGAGCGTCCAAAGTAATTCTTTAATTGATTCAAGCATTGAGTCAGTGTTGATTTCACAGGACTGAGGAGCGGTCTTGTAGTCTGTGACAGTTTTTTATCCCCTGCCACAGTCTCCTGGTGTCTCGGTGGTCCTGAAAATTCTTATGTATTTTCTGTCAGTGGTTCTTTTCAGCCAGTCTGATTGCTTTGTTCAGTTCTTGTTGTTCTGAGGGCAGCTGTATCTCCCGATCTAAAGGCAGGGTCTCTCGCTTTCAGCTTCCAGCCCTGGTTGTGATGCATTTTGTGGTCTGGACATCCTCTACACATTTATAGATGTAGGCTGATACAGTCTCACCATATTCCCCAATCTTAATTTCCTGGTCCTTGGTGTCAGCCTCTTTGAACACGGACCATTCAGTGCATACAGCGCAGTGTTGTCATGCAGTGTTGTTCAGCCAGGTGTCACTACACACAAAAGCACAGCAGTCTCTTACCTCCCGTTCTGATGCGATGTTCAGCCTGATGCAGTCCAATTTATTTTCCAGAGAGCAGATGTTTGCAAGCAGAATCAATGGTAGCGGTCTTCTGCAGGAGTTAGATTTAGCCTGTGCGCTAGCACCGCCCCCCGGTCCTCTGCTTCTGCTTCCCGCCTTCAGAAGGGGCTGGATGTGTTGGAGGGTGTGACTGCACCCTGTGTGCGCAGCGGTCTGAGACTTTCCAGTAAATCCCTTGAGTCTGAATCCACAAAGTCCACGTTCTGTGCTGTATACAGTGACAGCAGGTTACGTCTGTCATAGGACTTCCTTTCACAAAAAATAGAATCTTTATCTGTGTTTTTATTGTTTCTTTTTTTTTCTTCTGTATTGAGTGCATGCAGCTGCAGCCAACAAGGGCGCTGCCATTTCCCGTCCATTGTGTTTCCTTACTTTCCCAGCATAAGTAACTGTTGGCTATCTGATATAAACATCCATCTTTTTCTCCCCATGGGCCCCTGTGACTTTACGTTACTTAATTTCATTTGTTCAGACGACATTTTCACTTAAACACAGCGCAGCGCTCTCAGATAGAAATATCCTTTCCAGGCATGTCACTGTGGCTATTTGGTGTTCTCACAAAGCACCATGCTATGCGGTCCAGCTGATCAAACATACCATACCAGATACACGCTCACATTTATTGAAAGATGTTCGGGCCCAGCTCTGATCTGATGAAGGATCCTCCAGTCCCAAAGCCAGTCAATATGTTTTTATTATTTCTAGTTCATATCAGATACCTGGCGGATAAATCATTCAGTTATGATGTGGGAGGAATTTACTCCACATTCTGTCAACCTGAGTCACATCTGCTTCCTCAGGTACTATGTGGTGCTTTTTCACAGAGTTTTCAGAGAAAACAAAGATTTTAAAGACGGATCTATTTTAAAATGAAGATGAATTTGAAAAATCACCCTTTTAAATATGTACTCTGATTTAAACTGAAACATGGTCATCCCCAAAGAGCCTGGTTTTATGTCACGCCTGCTGAGGATCAGTTAATCAAATGTATGTGATTATGCTACTTACCTGTTTAATTACTACAGAATCATTAAAGGTGTACATAGTTTGTCACACAAATTAAAAAAAATAGTGACATGATATTGCCATGAACTGTTGTTCATTTGAGGATATGAATAATTTTAGAACCGGCCATTAGAGTTTTTATTACGTCCTGATATGTAAAACCTTGAGAGAGGGCGTGGTTTCCTTTTCACAATTGTACACATCTTTAGAATTATAAAGCGACTATCAAAGTGCAGTTATAATCATGGAATTAAAAGAAAGACATATTGCAATTTACTACTGGCCTCAGAAAAATATGCAAAACCATATTCCTGAGAGAAAATGATTGTTCGTGTTTGCAGTCTCTTTCCTTTTTAGTGGTACGATAACAGTGTTTTAATAAGCCTCTTTAGCATTTCAAATAAAGCTGCTCGGTGACATTAAGCTACTGAAAAAAATGCAAAGTGCCCTGTGATGGTCCATGGCTGCTATATACTTAAAATTCTACTGAATAATTTAAAATCAATTACATATTAGAAATCAAACTAATGTGCTGCTTAAAAGCATGTTCAGTAATTTCTTGAGGTTGAGGGAATAGATAAATATAAAAATAGACAGATTAGTGTTTAATTACATCTTCCAACATTCCCATAAACTTATGATTAATGCATTAAAAATTCATAGGAGCAGACACCACTTTGTTTCTCCTGCCATATTTGAGTACACTGGCTGGGATGGATGTCTCCTTTTGGACTAATTGTGTTTTGCGTATGCAGCTAGAAGCTGGACGCACACACAGTAACCCAAAGGTGGACGAGAGGTCGTAGGTATTGAGTCGTGAGTCTGAAGGTGCACCTTCAAAAAAACACAAAAGAAAAAGAAAACGCCACCAGCATCCTGTCATCCTCTTGCTCCTCTTCCTCCTCACCTCAAGCTTCATCTCCTGAACTGAAGTCAGAGCTAACGCATATACATGCATAAGCATGCTTCTTTATTCCCAATGTTGTTGTAATTACTGATTTTCAGCAGACATGCAATCAGACATGCACAAGCCTGTTGGGGATGTTACCACCACCAGGACTGTGACGTGGCACCCTAACCAGCCACGCTGGCTGGATGCAAAGGTTTGCTCGCTGCTGAAAGCAGGGATGCTGCCTTCAGGTCTGGTGACTCTCAGACACTCAGGAGGGCCAGAAGAGAGCTGACTGCCTAAAGAGGGCCAAAGCCACATATGGTCAGAAGATCCAGGGACTCTTCTCCTCCCAGGATCAATGTAGCACGTGGAAGGGCATTAAGCGCATCAAACGTCACGTCACTGATTCTCTTCATAATTTTTACAGACATAATAGCTAATAGCATAATAGCCCAGCCAAAGGGGGTGTCTGGTTTGTTGGCCTCAGGATCTCATCGGTGTAATGACCTCAGGCTCATGGCTAAGTGTGAAGGGGCTGGGACAAGAATTAGCACCTCTAAATCTGAAGCCATGGTCCTCAGTTAGAAAAGTGTGGAGCACCCATTTTGAGTCGGGGTTACTGCCCCAGGTGAAGGGATTTTAAGTATCTTGCTGTCTTGTTAAGGGGTGGAGGGACACACACGCCACTCACACATACAAATAATTGAATTAGAGCATTAAAATCATTTCCATGGCCACAGGTGTATACAATCAAGCACCCAGGCGTGCAGACTGCTTCTACAAACAATTTTCAAATGTGTAGGTGGGCTTGCCCCCCATGTTATTTGTCAGTTAATACAAAAATATAATAATAACAATTTGGGGATGGCCCCTTCCTGTTCCAACATCACTGCACTCCAGTGCACAAAGCAGCTCCATAAAGACATGGATGAGCCAGTTTGGTGTGGAAAAACGTGACTGACCTGCACAGAGTCCTGACTTCAGCTCCCTACAACACCTTTGGGATGAATTAGAGCAGAGACTGTGAGCCAGGCCTTCTCATCCATCATCAGTGTCTGATCTCACAAATGTAAACACACTCCTAAACCCTGTGGAAAGCCTTCCCAGAAGAGTTGAAGCTGTTATAGCTGCAACAGGTGGGCCGACATCATATCAAACCCTGTGGATTAAGTATGGGCTGTCGCTCATGTTCATATGCTTGAGAAAGCACACAAGCAAATACTTAAAGCAATATAGTGTATGTTCCTATCCTCATCTATTGTCATGAGCGCTGAGTGGTGACCAAAAGAACAAACGGCAGAAATCCGCTTCCTCCGAAGGGTGGCTGGCCTCTCCCTTATACTCCTTCACACTGAAAGGAGCCAGTTGATGTGGTTCGGGCATCTGACCAGGAAAATCAACATAAATGTCTACAAGACACCGAAAAGCAACATTTATTGCAACAGTGTAAATTCAAATTAATATGGGCTGTATAACAAATATAAAGAGAAAACTAAAAACCTGAAATATGTAAATATGTCTTTGTTGAACACTTTTTCTCTTAATGTATTCTACACATAAAAAAAGCTTAACCTTAAAACATTAATATCGTGACAGATATACTTCTGTCAACATTTTAGAAGCACAGACCCTTTAAGGCTGTATAACCCTGGTAAACGAGTACATTGCTCCTCGTTTTACTTGCTCATCTTTATGGGGAGAAGCTTTCCTTCTGCTTCAAACTCTGACATAAGATTTGGGTCACAGCTGAACACTTCATGGAGACTGTCTTCAGCTCCTGGAGTAGTTTTGTAGGAGTTCTTCAGGCTTCTTCTTTTTTTTGACACTACAGCGAGCTCTGCAGCTGCAGCGGTGCCAGCCAGTGCTCCCATCCACTCCGACAGAGCTGTGGGAAGTTCTTAGGTTTTTCCTCTCCTGAACTTGCACAAGACCTTCTTGTATCTGTTCACAAGTTGTTAGGGATTTACAGCTAAAATTGAAAGTAATAAAAAAAATACCGGGGTAATCTTAAAACCTTCCTTTTTGATAGAGCTTATAGTTAGGGCTGGATCAGGTGATCCTGAACCATCCCTTAGTTATGCTGCTATAGCCCTAGGCTGCTGGGGGGTTCCCGTGATGCACTGTTTCTTTTACTCACCATATTTTGACTCTGTTTATACTTTACTCTGTTTAATCATTCTCTTTGTGTCTTCCACAGCATGTTTTTTTTGTCCTCTCTCTCTCCCCTCAGCCCCAACCAGTCGCAGCAGATGACTGCCCCTCCCTGAGCCTGGTTCTGCTGGAGGTTTCTTCCTGTTAAAAGGGAGTTTTTCCTTCCCACCGTCGCCAAGTGCTTGCTCATAGGGGGTCGTATTGACTGTTGGGTTTTCTCTGCAGTATTGTAGTGTCTTTACCTGCAATACAAAGCGCCTTGAGGCGACTATTTGTTGTGAATTGGCGCTGTATAAATAAAAT
>VUQK01039226.1:2984-16262 GCA_015106715.1 Bujurquina vittata
TCAATAAAATTTTATTTATATAGTGCCAAATCACAGGCACCTCAGGGTATTTTATATTGTAAGGTAAAGACTGTACAATAATTACAGTGGTGCTCACCTCGCAACCGGAGGGTCACTGTCATTGTGTCCCTGGGCAAGGCACAGGGACACCCAAATCCAGGAGAGGGGCCTGAAAGCTGAAGGCTCTGCCTCCCATTCTACTCTGAAGTCAACTCAAAATCAAATCAAATCAAATGTCTCTCCCTGTCAGTACTCTAGCTGCAGCATTTTGAATCAGCTGAAGGCTTTTCAGGGAGCTTTTAGGACAGCCTGATAATAATGACTTACAATAGTCCAGCCTAGAAGCAATAAATGCATGGATTAGCTTCTCGGCATCAGTCTGAGAAAGGATATTTCTAATTTTAGAAATGTTATTATATATAATAAACACAGAAATATTGTGCAAATTTAAAAAGGCAGTCCAACATATTTGCTTAATATGTGCATTTAAGGACATGTCCTGGTCAAAAATGATGCCAAGATTTCTTACAGTGTTACTGGAGGCAAGAAAACGCCATCCAGAGTAAAGCCATGCCTCTAGGATCTGCAGGGCTGAGTGCCATAACGCCAGTTGTGTCTGAATTTAGAAGCAAGTTAAAAATGAAGGAAGGACTAATTTGTCAGACAATGTCATATGTTCATTCTCAAGCATTAAAATGAATAGAAAGCTGCAGGATGTAGGAAGCACAATCACTATCTTTTTTCGTCTTAAAGGAAAAGCATATGAATAGTGTTGTGTAGGTGAAGAAGGTGTCAGACAGGACTGTGAGTTTGAAGCTGGAAATTGACGAACGATGTTAAATGTTGTCAGTGCATATGCCCACAGGCTGGATGTCAGAAGAGAAAGAGGAATTCTGGAGCAAGTTGGATGAAGTGGTAGAGAGTGTCTCTGGGGGGAGAGATCGGTTATTGAAGCAGACCTCAGTGGACATGTAGGTGAGACAAACAGAGTCGGGTAGGTATGGTGTTAAGGAAAGAAATGCAGAAAGACGTGGTAGGAATGCGAAAAGGATGGAAATGACTGTGGTGAACATGTACTTTAAAAAGGAGGAGGAACATAGGGTAACATGAGAGTGGAGGAAGGTGCAGACAGATGGATTATATGTAATGCAGAAGTTGCAGTATGAAAGAGATCGCAAGGTGGTGTCAAGGGAGAATATAGCTAGGCAGCATTGGATAGTAGTCTGGGTGACTGGAAATCAAGAAAAGGAAGCAAGTGAAGGCAGAGGCAAGGATAAAATAGTGGAAGTTGAAGAAGGAAGAATGTTGTGTAGAGTTCAGGAAGGAGTTGAGATGACAGGCTCTGTCTGGTAGGGAAGCGCTACCAGATGATGAGAAAGTACAGCAATAGTGCTGAGGGAAACTGCCAAGAAGGTGTTTGGTGTGTCCTCTGGACAGAGCAAAGAGGACAACGAGGCTTGGTGGTAGTATGTGTAAGTACAGGAAAGGATAGATACAGATAAGGGAGGAATTGTCCGAGAGATGGAATACTTGGAGGTTAGACATATGGCAAAAAAGAGAGGTGGCAAAAGAAAAAGGCTTATAGTGAGCTGTATGTGAGGATGAGCAATAAGGAGGGATAAAAGGAATTGTATCAATTGGGCAAGAGATAGAGCTAGAAAGGATGCGCAGGTTAGAGTGACTAAAGATAGAGATGGAAATGTAATAACAAGTAAAGAGAATGTGCTGAGAAGATGGAACGAGCACTTTGAGGAGTAGATGAATAAAGAAAATGAGAGTAAGCAATAAAGCCAAAGTTTATATGTTCAGGTCAGAGGTTGCACCAGGTCTGTTGTCCTTCATTTTGACAGACAGGATCACAAAAATGCTGTCATAATCGAATTTTACTTGTAATAATGAGACAGACTGTTTTAAACATTCAAACGCTAATTTGGATAAAAAAGTATGAATTTATAAGGGCATGGAGAAAAATGTTGGTAAATGGACTAGTTCTTATATAGTGCTTTTCTACTCCATCTGAGCACTCAAAGCGCTTATACAGCACGTTTACCTCATTCACACAAGCACTTCCATATGTTACTAAGCTAAGTGCTTTAATTAGCTAACATTCACACTTCCAACGCTGGCGTCAGAGAGCAACTTGGGGTTAAGTATCTTGCCCAAGGATACATAGCCTGGCCTAGCCAGGAATCGAACCGCCGACCTTGCGATCAGTGGGTGACCTGCTCTACCTCCTGAGCTACAGCCACCCCTGTAAACAATGTCTCTTGTCTCTTGTCAAGTCGGCATTGCAAGAAGCACATGAACGATTGTGTTTCTTTCTTACAACAGGGCACCAAAATAGTAAAGCATTCTATAATGCAAGTTTGGTGTTTTGTTATGAAGGAGACAGACCAGCAGCACTGGCTGCATCAATCCACCATCCATGTTCTAATCTGACAGAATGACAGCCTTCAGATTTTTCCATCATCATCTGTTAATGGGAAACATGGCTTCAATACCAAATCATGCCGATAGAGTTAAGATCAGGGCTGTAACTAAAGATGATCTCTTTTAGCCATTCTGATTTATTTGTGTTTTATGGTCATAGCATTGCCACATGTTTTTGTCCCTCCTAAGGTTCAGGTCATGAACTACTGTCCTGAAGTTTTCCTGTACAGTTTCTGAATTCATTATTTCCTCAAGAGCTGAGGCAGTAATCTGGCAAAGGAGACGTAAGCCATGATGCTCCCTCTATCACGTTTGATAGTAGGGATATGGTTTTGATGTTGCACTGTTCTAAAAGTGATGGTAACACCATTTTTATTCAGTTCTTGCATTGAACACATACGTTAGCAAGTCGTATAGATTGCTGCTGTTTTGATTTTATTTCTTTTTTTAAATCAGCATTGCATTTCATGCTTTTGGTGTGAGCTTTGTAGGACTGTATATAATGTTTATCTCCCTGACATGCTCCTCAGTGGCAGAGAGTTACTTCTATGTAGCTTCTGTCTCAATCAGTGATTGAGCACATGCTGGCAGCTTGCATATTTGCTGTCAAGATAGAAACAGTAGCAGCAGACTGACAGAAGGAAGGGGAGGAGAGATTTGCCACTTTTCAGTGTTAGACTAAAGCACTTGATGCCAGAAATAAAACAGTAAGGCAAAAAGAGAATGATTGGGCTGTTTGTCCATGTGTCCTATGGAGGGGTTGGGGGGTCATCATATGTAGTGTGTGTGTGTCTGAGGGTTTGCCTCAGATGCCCTAACTATGCACTACATATGAAGCAGCAGTTTGCTGACTACTGGATCTATTTCTGTGCTTATTATCCACGGCCCTTGGTGCTTTCATATTTTGTCTGGCACTGTAATAACTAGAGTGGAAAGTACAATTTAACTGTAGACACGAATAGGCTGCTAAACATAGATGTTGGTTGAGTGGGGTTTGTGAGAGCACACACACACACACACACACACGGTGGTTGTGTAATATGGCGCGACACTTTTGTATCTATTATGCATAAAGCTTTTTGGATGGTGCACGGAGGGTGTACACTGTGTGCTATCCCCCACATCACTGTTAAAACTATCATTAGAATGCACACTGTGACTGAGAAATGCAACCTTTTTGTTCTTGTACCTTTTCAACCACGTTTTCTGTTGCTGATACAATGGCAACATTCACAATGCAGACACATACAGTGGGGAAATTAAGTATTTGATACACTGCTGATTTTGCAAGTTTTCCCACCAACAAAGAACGGAGAGCTCTGTCATTTCTATCGTAGCCACATTTCAACTGTGAGAGACAGAATCTAAAAAAAAGGATCCAGAAAATCACATGTATGATTTTTAAATAATTATTTTGCACTTTATTGCATGAAATAAAAATGTGATCACCTGCCAAAGAGCTAGTTCCCTGACGGAACCCTCCCAAAGGAATTAATAAAGTTTGAACTAATCTAATCTAGAATTCAGGTCTCAAAGAGACCTGAAGAGTTTTTCTATAAGAAGCCCTCCTTTGCTGCACTAATTACCTGTAGTAATTGCACCTGTTTGAACTCATTAAATGCACAAAAGACACCTGTCCACACCATCCAACCATCCAGCCATTCTCTTCTGCTTATCTGCAGTGGGGTCGTGGGGCAGCAGCCTATGCAGAGAAGCCCAGGCTTCCCTCTCCCCAGCCACCTCCACCAGCTCATCTGGAGGGACCCCAAGGCGTTCCCAGGCCAGCCGAGAGATATAATCTCTCTAGTGTGTCCTCGGTCTACCACGGGGCCTACTCTGAGCCCCTTTGGCCGTACTCCTCACCTTAGCTCTAAGGGAGAGGCCAGCCACCCTTTGAAGGAAACTCATTTCTTACGCTTGTATTTGCGATCTTATTCTTTCAGTCACTACTGTAGCTCAGGAGGTAGAGCAGGTCACCCACTGATTGGAAGGTTGGTGGTTTGGTTCCTGGCTACTCCAGGCTGCATGCCAATGTATCCTTGGGCAAGATACTTAACCCCAAGTTGCTCTCCGATGCAAGTGTTGGTGTGTGAATGTTAGATAATTAAAGCACTTAGCTTAGTTACACATGAAGTGCTTGTGTGAATAAGGTAAACGTGTTGTATGAGTGCTCAGTCAGAGTAGAAAAGCGCTATATAAGAACTAGTCCATTTACTCAAATCTCGTGACCATAGGTGAGGGTAGGAACGTAGATCGACTGGTAAATTGACAGCTTTGCTTTTATACTAAGCTCCCTCTTCACCATGACAGACCGGTGGAGCATACACATCACTGCAGAAGAGGCCCCGATCCGTCTGTCAATCTCCCGCTCACCTGTCCACACACTCAATCACACTCCAACCTCTCCACCATGTACAAGACCAAAGAACTGTCTAAGGACACCAGGGACAAAATTCTAGACCAGTACAAGGCTGGGATGGTCTACAGGACAATTGGCAAGCAGCCTGGTGAGAGGGCAACAACTATTGGAACAATTATTAGAAAATGGAAGAAACACAAGATGACCGTCAGTCTTCCTCTGTCTGGGGCTCCATGCAAGATCTCACCTCTTGGGGTAAGGATGAATCAGCCCAGAACTACGCGGGAGGACCTGATCAGTGACCTGGAGAGAGCTGGGACCACAGTTTTATAGATGAGAATTGGTAGTATGATTTTCTGGATTTATTTATTTTTTTAATTCTGTCTCTAACAGCTGAAGTGTACCTACAATAGAAATTACACACCTATCCATTCTTTGCACATGGGAAAATGTACTTTAAAAGAAATGAAGATTAACCTCATGAGACTTGAGCTCTTGTTTAGGTTAAAATAGAACATTTTACAAAAAGGTGAAAAATTGAGTGTGATTGATAAATGCAAAAAATGTTAATTTCAACATTAACAGCCCTTAAATGATGGTATATATGAAAAATGTTTCTTCATTATTCACTAAGGAACAAATAAAGTAGTAGCAGATGAAAACATCAGGTCTGCATTAGCTTGGGTTTGGAATCATAGAGAGATTTATGAATACAAGAATCCTGCATGTATTACGAGAGCATGCAATCATGGTGTGAGTGGGATTGAGCCACTGTAGTGAGCCATGCAGAGAAACCATATTTTCTGCTATAGTTACATATGGCTGCTCAAACACTATCCACAACACACACCTGCCATAGATTATTGCTGTTCTTATGAGTTTTGTATACCAGTTCTGTGTACTGACAAATGGTCCTACTCAGAACTGCTTTCTAAATCTGTTTTAATGTTCAATTTAAAGATTTAAAGTGAAAAAAAAATACAAACATAGAGATGCAGACTTGGCATGAAAAGCATAGGGAATGTAAAATAAACTACAAAAATGAATGGAATATGGCCAGACTTTATGCAAGAACCCAACCCAGATAACTACAACTAAAAAAAACTCAGAAAATGTAAATGTAAAGAAACCACCCCAGAAATATCTCTAAAAAGTTACAAAATTCAAGCCTGCAAAAACTACAGAAAACCAAGAATCAAACAAAAACTTTAAATATGAGAAATTGAAATCCCAAAACATAAAACACTGAGTCACAGACCCATCATGACATTAATATGAGTGAGTAAACAGAAGACTGGAATGATAAATGCTGTATGAGCATAGACAATGATATCTGATTATTTCCTAGAAAGTAAGTAAGTAAAGTTTATTTATATAGTGCATTTTATAGACAAAAAGTCACAAAGCGCTGTACAATAATTATACCACAATATCAAAAAACAGATAAAACACAATAGTAAAAACCTATTAACATTACCATGTTAAAAAGAAAAATTTAAAAAATAATGTCAACAGAAAGCCTGGTTAAACAGAAAAGGTTTCAACTGATTGTTAAAAGACTCTACTGAGCCAGCTAAACTGAGCTGGAGTGGTAAAGTGTTCCAGAGCTTTGGTGCCACCGCTTGAAAAGCACTGTCCCCTCAGTCCTTAGTCTTGTGCGTGGGACAACTAAAAGATTTTGAGCTTGTGAACAAAGGCAGCAAGCAGCAGTATATTTAACAAGTAATAGGGATATCTAGTCTGGAGCTTGTCCATTTAGTGCTCTGTACTGTATGTAAGAGTGAGCATTTGAAACAGAATTCTACTGTAAACAAATTCTAAACAAACAAATAATCATGCCCCCAGTCTTGTCTGAGTTTAATACAAGGGAATTACTGGAGAGCCAGTCACTGATCCGGGATAACCAGTCAACTGGGGTGGACAGCCTATCCAAATGGTGAGGCTTAAAAGACATGTACAGCTGAATGTCATCAGCATAAAAATGGTAATAAATGCCTGAGAAAGACTGAATGATATTGGCTAATGGACAGATGTAAAAAGAGAACAATAATGGACCCAGTATGGAACCTTGGGGAACCCCACAAGTTAAAGAAGCAGTGCTAGAGAAGAATATGCCAGCCCTAACAGTGAAAGTTCTCTCTGATAAATAGGAGGAAATCCAGTCTAAGACTGAGAAAGCGATATCAGACAAAATCTTAAGCCTATTTAAAAAATATTATGGTCAATGGTAAGGCAGCACTGAGCTCAAGCAGTATGAGAAGAGAACAATTTCCTGCATCGGATGCCATTAGAGGATCAATATATACCATTAAAAGAGCAGTTTCAGTGTAGTGCTGTTTCTGAAAACCAGACTGAAAAGCGTCAGAAATCTGTGATGTGCATAATGAGGATCTCTAATGAGGATGATGATGGTTTCATCTTATCCATTATACTAGTCATTTAATGCAAATGGAGAAAAGGAAGTAAATGTGCACTGAAGGTCATCTTCAAAGGGGGAAGAACCAATGGAGAGCTTGGATTTTAAGCCCATCACCTTATTTACAAAATGATTTAGAAATACATTGCAATTCATTCTGAGGAGAAGGAGAAACAATGCTATTGATGGTGGCAAATAATACCCCCTGATTATTTTATTTACAGTTTATGAGAGTGATAAATAAGAATACCTTGCCTCTTTCACTGCTTCATTGTAAGAGTAGAGCAGTTCTTTAAAATATTCTTTTTCTCGACTTAAATGAATAAAATTCTATTTAAACCTCTGGGTTTAAATATGATGTGTCATAGAATAATTACACACACTAATACACACTTTCTGACTGAACTAAACTCAAATAGTTCCACACTTCCACCCCCTCCTCTTCCTTTTCCAGATTGCTATATCATGTCGGCAAACAAGGCTGAAACTCTCCACTAGCATTTGTGTCTTTTCCCCTCTATCCCTGCATGACGCTCTGTTCATCTGTCGATTTGGCTTTTTGTTTGTTCACTTGCTTTAAGATGGGCGGTCAGACAGAAAGACAGACTTGTAGAGGAGAGCAAAAACAGAAAGAAGCTGCATCTCGTTCTCCCTCTATGTGTAGGCAGACAGAGCCAAGCAGACAAGGTCTGACTCTGCAAGGGGTGATGTCATCCTACAATGTGAGTGTCCCCGTGGTCTTGATCCCATGATGCAACACTCTGGTGACACTGTGAAACATGTTGCATCTGCTTCTGCAGGCTGCATCCAAAACTGCTGAGTTGCCTTTCTTACTTATTTCTTATTCTTTTTTTGGTTTTTTTTCAATGTCTTCTTAGATTTTGCTTTGCAGTTTATTTTGAGTTTTCTCTCCTAAATATTCCTTCCTTTTCCCTTTATCACCCCCCCCCCTTCACCATCATTCCAGCCCCCCTCTTCATCCTCCTCTTCTCTCTTCTATATTTGCTTTCTACCCACACAGACCCCCCCCCCTTCTCTTCTTCCCACTCTCTATTGGTTGTCAAGGTAACAGGGCACCATGGCTCAGCATTGTTCATGCAGTAGCAGTCAGGCAGTTGCACTGTCAGACACACTTAAACAGGAGAGATAGGTAGACAGCAGGGCACAGAGCCAAGCAGGCAGGCTTGCTGGCCATCAATGGGTCCAGGGGAGGAAGGCAGACCTATTTTGGAAAGATATTTAACTCTTTCCTTAGATCTGTGAAAAGATCATTATAAAGATACCAATCTGACCAATCATCAGTCAGATCACTAGAAAGAAATCATAATTTAGTCATAAATAATTCAGCGGATTGATGTCCAAAGTTACTAAACTAATAAACTGACCTTAACCATTAAACTGTAGTTTCCTCTGACTGAGTACAAGAACACCCATGACTCAGTACAACCATGGGGATACTGGAGTGCTTGGCAAAATAATGGCTAATAAAAGAAACTCAATGGGGATGTGAAAAACAACATTGGAGGCCAATGCCAAGGCAATCGCACATATTACCATCGAGTGCAGATACCAAGGTGATGCACTGTTCCCACTGCTGCCCCTCAGCCCCCTAAGGCAGCTCATCGCTAAGAGTGGATATAGATATAGATTTAGGAGCTGAATCACCACTAGCCCCCTCCTGTATGTGGATGACATTAAGCGGTCCTGGGTGAGGGAACAGACATAGAGTAATTCAAATGATCTGTATGTATAGGAATCAAGGGACCAGTTTACCTTGCCTGGGACAGGGTTAACAGGGCCCTGTTGTGAAGCCAGACCTGGGGAGGAAGCTTGAGGGAAATTCTTGGTGGCTGGGCCTTAGCTCACCAAGCCTGACTGTGCACAGCCCAAAGAGGTGACATGGATGAACATTCTTGAATCCCAGCTCACCACCTATACATTGGGGTTCCTCCTGGTGGACAAGAGAGTTGCTTCTCTGCAATTTAGGTTAGGGAATGGGTCCTGACTGTGGTTTGCGCTTTTGCACCACATGGTAGTTCAGAGGATCCAGCCCTCTTGGAGTCACTAAGTGGAGTGCTGGAGGGTGGCCCATCTAGTGAGCCCTTTGTCCTCCTGGGATACTTCAACACTCAACTGGGCAACAGTAGTGACATCTGGAAGAATGTAATCATGAGGAAGGGCCTCCCTGTTCTAAACCCGAGTGGGGTTTTTGTGTTTCTTTTTTTGCTATTGGATTTCTGTGCTCACACAGTTTTTCAATAACAAACACCATGTTGGGGGGGGGTGCTGGACTGGCCTGGTGCATCCAAATGTATAATGAGGGAACTCTGGAGGACCCTCCTCAATCCCACTGACACACCTCCCATAGAAAAAGCTGAGGGGGATGACTCACTCATCATTAGAGGTGAGGTCACTGAGGTAGGTAAACTCCTCTTTGGTGGCAGGGCTCCTGGGGTGGAGGAGATTTGCCCTGAGTTCCCTAATGGCCTGACTGTTGTGGGGCTATCTTGGCTGACATGTCTCTACAACATTGCAAGGAGAACTGAGTTGGTACCATCTGGAGAGTGTGCTCCAGTTATAGGGTGGATCATACTACTCAGCCTCCCTGGGAAGGGCTACACCAGGGTACTAGAGAGGAGAGTCTGTCCATTAGTTGAACCTCAGGAGAAACAATGTAATTTTTCTTCTGGCCATGGAACGCTGGACCAGCTCTTTATCCTCTTGAGGATATTCGAGTGTCAGTGGAAGTATGCCCAATGATGTGCTTTGTGGATATTATATTCCACCTTGGCCCAGGCCTCTCACTGTGTGGAGTTTGCATGTTCTCCCCGTGTCTGCATGGGTTTCTTCCGGGTACTCCGGTTTCCTCCCACAGTCCAAAGACATGCACTTACTGGGGTTAGGCTAATTGGTCACTCTAAATTGCCCATAGGTATGAATATGAGTGTGAATGATTGTTTGTCTCTTTGTGTTGGGCTTGGCGACCTGTACAGGGAGTACAGGCTTTCCTTGATTCCAAAAGATGTAGATCAGCAACTTTGTATATATTGTAAATATTGTCTTTAAAAAGCAGTCCTAGCAGTTGTAGGGATGGAAGGGTTTCCTTTTAATGTAATTTCTCCTGTTTAGGTTAGAAGGTGGGAAAAGGCCTGCATCTTCTATGGCATTTCTATGGGGGTAGGTTAAGGTCAAGGCTTGCTGTGTGGCAGGCAGGATAATTCAATTCAATTCAATTGTATTTATATAGTGCCAAATCACAACAGTTGCGTCAAGATGCTTTCTATTGTAAGGTATTGAGTTGCTAATCTAGCTCTTTTGGAGTCACACTGTGTGTGACTCATACTGTGTCTGGTACACATAGACACAGTATGATTGTAGTCAATAGCACCAAATCACAACAAAAAATCACCCAAAGGTGCATGATATTGCAAGGTAAAGACCCTACAATAATTAGAGTGAAAACCCAACAGACAAAATGACTCCCTATGAGCAAGCGCTTGGTGAAAGTGGGAAGGAAAAACTCAATTTTAACAGGAACAAACCTCTGGCAGAACCAGGCTCAGGGAGGGACAGCCATCTGATGCAAACAGCTGGGGGTGAGGGGAGGGAGACATGACAAAAGATAGAGCCAGAGATTAATAACTAATAAGTAAATGTGGAGTGTTGACAGAGAGAGTGACAAGAGGTGAGTAAAGAAGAAACACTCATCATGGGAACCCCCCAGCAGCCTAGGCCTATAGCAGCATAACTAGAGGATGGTTCAGGGTCACCTGATCCAGCCCGAACTACAAGCTTGATCAAAAAGGAAAGTTTTATGTCTAATCTTAAAATAGAGAGGGTGTCTGTCTCTTGAATCCAAACTGGGAGCTGGTTCCACAGAAGAGGGGCCTGAAAGCTGAAGGCTCTGCCTCCCATTCTACTCTGAAGTATCCTAGGAACAGCAAGTCAGCCATCAATCTGAACGCGTAAACCTTAATTATGCTGCTATAGACCTCGTCTGCACTGAGTATTCCTTTTCATTCACATTTATATAATATGTAATATTAATATTTATATAATCATACAATATAATATATAGGTGATTGTTTGTTGTGATTTCGTACTATATAAATAAAATAAAATTTTATTGAATAGACTAAAATAATATAGAGTCTGTGTGTACCAGAGAGTGTAGTGCTGTGTGGACAAATGAGTCCAAAAGAGCAAGATTAGCAACTTTATTTATATTGTAAATATTGTCTTTATAAAGCAGTCCTGGTAGCTGTCAGGTCAAAAGCCTTTTTTCCTTTAACACCTACGAGGCAGGTAAGAGGCCTGCATTTTCTTTTGAGTTTCTATGGTGGTAGGGAAGTATGTGTGTGTGTTTGTGTGTCACTTTGGCCTTGCCCCCCCTGACATTATTCTACCTAAACAAATCTAAACAAACAAATCTGTTGGATTGTAAATCTCAGTGTGGCATTGGGTCCTTCCTTGAGAGCACATTTGTATTGCACTCTGATTTCCCCTAGGCCGGTGTGTAACAGCCTGCATGTGATTTTTGGATTGTGGCTCTCCTGTGGGCTCTGAAAGCAAATCTATATACATATTTTATAAAGTCATCTGCAATAATAACCGAGCCCATTGGCCAGATTTACTAACACAGTGCAAAACGGCAAAACAATCTTTTAATGTTGAAAAACTACTGTCGTGATTCAATGAAGAGGATCATTGTCGCTTTTGAGACAGAGATACAGTATTTCGGTGTCTGTTTTCTGGCTAGTGCAGTAAAACAGATATTTGCCCCATTTGTGATTTCTTAGTTTTTTGTAAAGTTCTCACACTTACATCTTTCAGATCATCAAAAAAACTTTAATATCAGACAAATATAACCGAAGTAAATACAAAATGCAGTTTTTAAATTATGATTTTATTTATCAAGATTGGTATTGGCTCTCACTGCGGTATTGTATCACTTCCTGTTCCTGTTTTGGAGCACAGTGGTGTTTTGTTGTCTGCTAGTTGTTTAATCTGTATAGTTTGATTTATCTATGTAAAGATATATTTCAGTGAAATCTTCACGTGCTTTATCTAGAGCACATTCTCTGGTGAATCACCGGCATTCACATCATTCACTTTGTTTTTAGTAATTCGCTAGCTTAGCGCAGCTAATAGCCTAGCTCTTAACATTTTTTCTCCTGTTTCTCCTGCACTTTCCTGCTCTGTGTGTCACATGTTAAGCTATTCCTCGGCGTCCTTTAGCAGTAATGGTACATGTAACAAATGTAGTCTGTTTTTAGCTCTGGAGGACAGGCTTACTGAATTGGAGACTCGACTACGCACCTTGGAAACTCCTATAGCTAGCCAGGCCGCTGTAGTCGGTGCGGACCATGGTAGCTTAGCCGCCGCTAGCTCCCCCCCAGTAGATCCCGTGCAGCAGGGAACGCAGGCTGAGTGGGTGACTGTGAGGAGGAAGCGTAGTCCTAAACAGAAGCCCTCGGTACACCACCAACCCGTTCACGTCTCTAATCGTTTTTCCCCACTCGGCGACACACTCGCCGAGGAGCAAACTCTGGTTATTGGCGACTCTGTTTTGAGAAACGTGAAGCTAGCGACACCAGCGACCATTGTCAAATGTCTTCCGGGGGCCAGAGCAGGCGACGTTCATGGAAATTTGAAACTGCTGGCTAAGGCTAATCGTAGATTTGGTAAGATTGTTATCCACGTCGGGAGTAATGACACCCGGTTACGCCAATCGGAGGTCACTAAAATTAACATTGAATCGGTGTGTAACTTTGCAAAGACAATGTCGGACTCTGTAGTTTTCTCTGGTCCCCTCCCCAATCAGACCAGGAGCGACATGTTTAGCCGCATGTTCTCCTTGAATCGCTGGCTGTCTGAGTGGTGTCCAGAAAACAACGTGGGCTTCATAGATAATTGGTCAAGTTTCTGGGGAAAACCTGGTCTTGTTAGGAGAGACGGCATCCATCCCACTTTGGATGGAGCAGCTCTCATTTCTAGAAATCTGGCCAAATTTATTAACCCTCTTAAATCCTGACTGCCCAGGGTTGAGACCAGGAAGCAGAGTTGTAGTCTT
>VUQK01039227.1:0-12763 GCA_015106715.1 Bujurquina vittata
CTGGCGAGCGCAATAGCAGTCAGCGGCGTGTTAAGTCATGGCGGCTAATTGAAAAAGAACATGGCGTGGTTAGACGATTCCAGGTTTGGGACAGTTTCACACTCACTACGTTTTTTTTAAACGGAGTGAGCGTGAAATTGTCCCAAACCTTGGATCTGTTTTTTCTTTTTCAAACGGAGTGAGACGTCTTCCTGTCAGCGTATCTGTGGCGGGCGTGTTTAGTCATGTGGCTATTGACGAAACCGTGCCAACTTTGCTTTACAGATAAAGGTTGATAAAGGCCGAAGCGAGGACCGGGGATGGGAGCGGTTAGACAGCGGAGGATTTCGCTGTCACTTTTTGGGGAAAAAAGGTCATTATGGGGGTTTGAAAATACGCTAAATTGGCAACAGTGTGCCCAACCCTGCTGTCTGCACTAACCTCGCGAGAACTGCCATCCAGGCTACTGCAGGTGGCAGTTCTCGCGAGGCTACTGACAGTTCAGTGTGGAGCGGCAGGAATAATTTTTTTTAATTATTATATTAAAATACGGGAAATTTACATGAAAATAATAAAACGGCTGGACAGAGGGGTAAAATACGGGACTTTCCTGGGCAAAACGGGAGACTTAACAGGTATGCATTTTGGATAACCTTAAATGTAAAAGCTGATAGTTAAATAAGTGTCATTTCATAATTATATGATTTATAATCCGATTAGTCGACTAATCGTTTCAATAGTCGATGACTAATCGACTATCAAAACAGTCGTTAGTTGCAGCCCTAAATTTAATTATTAATTTAATAAATTAATAGTATTAAATAAATAATATTGAAAATAAATTAAAAATACCGCTGCTATTTTGTACTTCTTGTCCATTGCAATAAGTGTTAATTTTCCTGCTCAAGCTTGCTCACGTTCGCTCAGTTCTTTAACTAACCACAATGATTGAATAAAGCTTTCCAAACTAACCCCTGAGGTACTCATAGCCCTGGTTGGAAATCACTGAACCACAGCATTGCCCTCCACTTCTGTTACCTCTGGTAGATGGTTATTTTGTTTTCTTGCCAACACCAACCCAGGAGCCAGCGCCCCTGTCAAACCTCCTTGATGTTAAACAGATAACTGGCAGCAGTGCAGCTTTGGACAAACCAATCAGCGGGGTATGAGAGTTACCTGAGCTATAATCGTACAGACTCTCAGACTTTAAAATGAGAGCCCTACACACTGATGAGCCGGGCAGCGCCTTCCACAGAGCCGCTCTGTTATGAAACCTGTTTGGTATACAAACTGTTACATGCTGCTATTCATTTAGTGTGCAATTCCTCCCGCCTACTGAGATGCTTTCGAACAAGCCAAATTCTGATTTTCCAAAAGACATTGTGGCTAAAAAACAATTAGCTCCAATTTGGGAGCCATGTCTGACTGGCTAAAGGTCTTTTGGTCTTTTGTGTACGCTGTCACAGACTTGTGAATGAACACTGACAGAAGGGAACGGCATGTCACCCTGGCTCAGGCCAGGAAGGCTAATGCTCTGTTTATTTTGCCCTGCCAATCAGCAGCCTTGGATAATTCTTCTATTCATTATCCAATTTTTAATCATCAAAGGAGAGATGAAATCCAAAAACAGGGCATTTCTAACCCCCATTAAGACACAACCAGATTAATCTGCTACTATATCTCTTTTAAAAATGACAGTACAGGTACAAGCACCCAGAAACTGGCATCACTGGAGCAACTGTTCCTTTTAGGAAACGCTGATCAAACATGAACTTGTTCCTGTTTGCAGTGTCAAGTAAAAATAAATGTGTGGAGAAGACACAAGTGTGAAATATGAGGTGTGAAGGTACAGTAACACAAAGTGGGAAGGACGGCTCAGTCCAGATGGAGTCAAACCAATTAACGTTGAGGGGAGGTGGATTTCGAAGCCAATTTACTACAAATCCAATAAAGAATTTCTGAGACCCCATGACTCTGGTTTAGATTTTTAGATCTAAACCAAGAAAAAGCATAGGAATATTATGTTTGGTCAAAATGGAGTGAAGACCACAGTTAAGGCCTGTGATTTTGTTGAAAGCTGTGTTTCATATAAGGCAAAAACAGACTTTTGCGTAATTCTTACACAATTGAAAGTCAATATCTGGTGTGACCACCTTTATTCTTCAACACAGCCTGAACTCTCTGAGGCAGCTTTCTAGTAATTTTCTTAGTCTTCTGGAATAGTTCTCCAGGCTTCTTGAAGGACATTCAGAGCTCTTCTTTGGATGTTTCTGCCTTTTGTTCTGCTCTCTGTCAGGATGATCCCACACTGCTTCAACAATGAGGGGGAGCCCAATCCATGACTGATAGTGTTCTATTGTGTTTTTCTATCCAGGTATGCTTTTACTGCGCTGAAGACACTTTCCAGATGGTATTTCATGGTAGATCAAAATCTGAAGGTACTTTTCTGCATTCACAATTTCATAAATTTTGATAAGATCGCCAACACCACTGGCTGGCATACCTCAGCCTTTCTCCCTGCTTCCCTTCCTTAAGAAGGGCTTCTTGACAGCCACCCTTCCACTGAGGCTTCAGTGAAGAGTAGCTGGATCAACTGAAGAGCCAGATGTATCTCTCAGGTCCTGGTGTCAGGCCTTTGCTAGATTTTTTTCTATTTCTTAAGGATATGACTTTCAGATACTGATAATCTGATGTAGATAGTTTTTTAGGCCTGCAACTTCTGTTTTTGTCCAGTTTCCACATATTTTTTTTAAAGACACAATGCAGATCATGCTGAGATATGCCAAGTTTTTGGCTAATAGCTCTTTGGGAATCACCTTGTCTAGCTCCTTGGAAACAAATCATAAAGAAAAAAGGAGTGGATCAAGATCTTTGCACGGTGCTTCTATAAGGATCAATACTGACTGACCGTGACCCTTTGAGGAGAAAGAGTTCTGAATAAATGTATCCAAAATAGAATGAAAAGAGTTCCCAGTCATCACTACATTTAAAGCTTTGAAGTTTTATGGCACATATAATTTTCTTAGAATTTGATCTACAGAAAATGTCTGTTAGTGAGGAAAATTAAGCAAAGGGACTACAGAAGAAGGAAGGATAATAAGTGGCCCTTTGAGATAGAATAATTAGGTTTTTGGTTCCTTTATTAGCCGAAGAAAGACACATTTTAAAAGTCGAAGCCAAGGGGAATTGACGAAAATGTCAATAACTGTGAAAATAGGTTTTCTCTGCTCTTTGAGAAAGTTAAAGAGACAAAATGAGGTGCTCACAGAAACGAAACTGTGAACATATAAGATGGTGTTAAGGGAAGAAAACTAGGTTGCATTATCATGTTTCTTGGACCAATCTTCATTCTCTCATTTTGTCATTTATTGCATAGAATTATCTCTATTTTGGTAGACTATCTGTTTATTTATGTTTACGTTTGCAGTTTAGAATTGTAAACTCTACCTGTTGAAAGCTTTATTATTAGCCTAGGAGAAGCATGAGCACATGCAATCAGTTGGGATATCACTGCATAAACGGTGCATTGTGGCCCTGTTAAAGCGGGGCCTCAACCAGGACACCCGGCTTGCATTCAATGAGTGACGCCCTGCAATCAGACAGCCGCACGTTGCTTTGTATATAGAGGAGAGTTATACGGTCCAGTTATCAAGCAACATCGCGTATTGTATGGTTTGGCAACTGTATGTGTTATTGTATTTCACACAGGCATGCTGCCCAGTGAGGCTACAAAACACCCTCGCTCATCAGTGAAAAGACAAGAACGGTTTGCTTTGTTCTGCCTCTATCGCATTTTCTGACCCCGTCCGCATCTTTACTTGTGCGTGAGAACATGTTCCAGACAGGGGCATTGTTCATGTCATGGTCTTTCACCCCTAAATGCATGCTGCATTGGTGTTAAAGGGTCAAATCCCCTCTTGGCTGGCTTTGGAAAGTCCTCTGTGTTTTGCACCAGGAAGCACCACGCTCAAGATTTCTTCATTTCACCGAGCCACAATTTCTGAACCGCTTTCAGTTTTACAGCCTGTTTACTGACAAAGACATCACCTGTGGCCGACCATACCACACTAAAGCGGGGCGGTTAGGCCACAAAGCCGTGCCAGCGTGTTTCTTTGTTGTGTGACAGCAGCTTTTCTTTATAATGCCAGTGGACTGAATGTAGAAGAAATCGCACTACACCTTTAGATTGTTTTGAAATGAAACCCAGTGGTCTTATACTATTACACTTTACAATGTAGGAAAAGCCATTAATTACATTTGAATAAAGCAATTATGCACCATTGCACAGCAATAACTTATTAAAGCCAGGACTTTAATAAAAAATGTCCTGCTATTCCTGTTTAACGTTTAATGACATGACTCTTTTTTCACAGGAAATGCACTGACTTGCCAACGACCAAGTTTTTGTCTTCATTGTCTTGTGGCGTAGACTTCCTGTTCTAGCCGCCAGTTATTGTAAAAAGCTAAAATTGCCACCCGATGATAGCAGGATGGTTTGGAGACAGCGTCTCTCGCTGTCCACACAGAGTTTACCTTCTCAAATGTGATTGTTAAATGGAACCTGGAGAACAAGCGCACCACAAACTAAAAAAAAACTGCAACACTTCTGGGACTTGTTCCATGCTGTAAGATGTAGAGAAGCCATCAAAGTGCGCTAATGGGCAAACTTCAGGTGAAAAGCTGCTTTATTTTTTACAGATTTGCTTATCTAAGAACAGTATTACATCCCATGCTGTTTCAAAAAAGTAAACACAGTTGTCCACCAAATTAGCCAGAACTTCAAAAAGTTCACTTTCAGCTTATCCTGTCTTCTGTAAAATGTAAAAGGGACGATGAAGGGAGATGCACAAAAGAGCGCTGTTGCTTCCTTCGGCCGTTGCTGGGAGTCCTGGGTTCCAGTCCTCTATTTTATGGCCTGGCGGTGAAATAAAAGAGCCTCTAAACTCTCCCAAACTGGTATTACCATAAGTAAACCCCGCAAAGCACGTCAGCGCTGTGGGCAAATATCAGGGTGGCACAGGTTCTCTTCTCTCTCGGCAGCAGAGCACAATCCTCAGCCTTATAGAAATCAAGGGACGAACTGACACTCCAGGGACGATCTTTTCACTCCCTGCCATCTTCCCGCTTTTTTTTTTCCTTTCTCTGTATAAAGCAGGTTTTTCTAAGTGTGTAATCATTGTGCCACTTGCTGGATTTAGTTTAAATCCTGCATGCCAGCTCTCATTTTCTATGCTCTAATCATCTTTCTCAAGAAAATGAGAGCAGCCAGCAAAACCTTCTTCATTCTCCTCTTTGCTTTTACTCATTTCTACTCATTATTTCATCTTCTTTCTCCATTTTACTCCTTGATTTTTTTCCCCCTTTCTTCCTCACTTTCTTCTTCTTTTGCTGCTCTCCCAGGGTGGAATGCAGCTGTGTGGGCCAGTGTCAACTGTGGTCTATCTGTTGTCGTAGCCAGCTGCCCGAAGGCTCAGAGTCAACAGGGCTGGAGCGGCGTGCCACTGCGCTAAGTGAATAATTGCGCTGTAAGACGACCGCTGCTTCACGGCTACACCACCGCACACACCACTCACACTTTACACACCCACACAAAGCTACACACATACACGCACCTGACAAAAACACACTGAAAACAGCTGGTTTTACTCTTTAAAGCCTTCTGATGCTTGAACAGAAAAGCCCAAGGATACTAGATTGTAGGCCATAAGTAAACTTTGTTCTTTTTCAATGACACATTCTGAAATTTTAGCTGCTTAAATTATTTTTGACATGATAGGTCATAAATTAGAAAGAAAAATGCAGCTCTGAAGCACAAGCAGCAGTGTTTTTTAACAATAAGAAGTGCCTACTGTCTCTGTTTGTAAATATCTTACATACACTATATGAACAAAAGTATTGTGCCGCCTACACGTTACACCTACAGGAGCTTTTATGACATCCCATTCTAAATCCGTAGGCATCAATATGAAGTTGCTTCCCCCCTTTGCAGCTACAACAGCTTCCACTCTTCTGAGAAGGTTATCTACAAGATTTTGGAGTGTGTCTGTGGGAATTTTTGCCCATACATCCAGAAGAGCATTTGTGAGGTCAGACACTGATGTTGGATGACAGGGCCTGGCTCGCTGTCTCTGATCTAGTTCATCCCAAAGGTTTGAAGGGGTTGAGATCAGGGATCTGTACGGGCCACCCACTAAATCCATCCAACCATGCCTTTACTGGACCTTGCTGTGTGTACTGGGTCATGGTCATGCTGGAACAAAAATAAGGACCCTCCCAAAACTGTTCTCATAAAGCTGGAAGCATGGAATTGTCCAAAAAGTTCTTGGTAAGCTGAGGAGATTTCCCTTCACTGGAATTAAGAGGCCCAGGCCAGCCCCAAAACATGCAACTAAGACACCACAGCATTATCTCTCTGCCACCATATCTTATAGCTGGACAGTGAAATCTGGCAGGTAATGTCCTCCTGGTCTATTAGTGTGATTTGTCACACCACAGAACATGTTTCCACCACTCCACAGTCCAATGGTGGCACGCTTTATACCAGTTACCCAATGCATGCAGTTACTGAGTCAGTAGAGTGACAGCGATTTTTATGAACTATGAGCCTCAGCACTCAGCAACCCCGCTCTGTAACTTTATGTGGTCTACCATTTTGTGGCTGAGTTGCGCTTCCGCTTTGCAATGATATCACTTACAGTTCATTGCGGAGGGAAGAAATATTACATACTGACTTGTTGCAATGTTAGCTTATAGTACCACACCCAAATTTAGTGAGCTCTTTAGAATGACTCATTCTTTCACAAATTTTTGTGAAGGCAGACTCCCTTTATAAACATTCATGAAAAGGCGCCTATAAAGGTAGGTGCCTTTATACCCGTGTGGCAATGGAATGGACCTGAAATAAAAGATTAAGAGGTGTGGTCCATATAGTATATAAATACTGTATTTATATAGTATATAAATACAACAAAGGACCAAGAACAGAGCCCTGCGGAACTCCAAAGGTAATTGGTCCACTGCTATCGGAGAGCTTCCCTACTAACATAGGCCTCAAGCCACTTAGTCTTAATATACAACTATGTAACACATTAAAGTGAAATAGTAAATACAACTCTCATATCTTGGTTAAGAATGGTAACATTTTATTATTCAAACTATGTGAGTGTCCAGCTGAAGTTTTTTTATGCTACTTGTAAAAATATCTGTTTTAAAATAACCCCTGAGGATGAGTAAATATTAAAATCTAATAAAACATTTAGCACTGTAATGGCAAAAAAAAAAAATATCTCTCACTCTACTGAACTCTTGAACCACCTACACTTACACTCTCTCTACTGCTCTCATGCTGGGGATGCTGGGAGACCCTGACAGCCTAATGTGGATGTGATTAATGGAGCAGAGCTCAATGCCATCAAAATTTTTGCTTGTTGTGAGTCCGCAGCTACTGGGCATCAAATTTTCAGTGTGTGTGTGTGCACGCATGCAGCGAATAGATGAGTCTGAACTGCCAAAACCAAGTGTGTGCTCATGCCCGTGTGTGGACTGTACCCGTCTTTCGCAGTGGGAAGTCATCCCGGGGGTTGTAGACGCCCAGTACAGGGTGGTTGTAGGTGGACACACCAGTCTGTGGAGGCGAGCTCTGGTCCAGAGAGCTGTGCTGGGTTTTGCTGTAAAAGAAACATACACACAGTATTAAAAGGGCCACCAAGATCACAAAGCATGTGCAACAAGGCAAAACACCGATAACTCACTGTACGCGTGACTAAATGAGTAATCCAGACAAAGTAACTAACTTCATGGCTGTCATAGATCTTTATGATTAAACCATCATGCAAATCCCTTGGCAAGAACACAGAAATGTGCTGCCATCTGTTCACTGCCTGCAAAATAAGGTGGTGTTTGCAGGCAAAGTTAAGCCGAGTTGGCTTTGACCCAGATGCATGTTCCTGACAAACGGATGCGCACTCTTGTCTCTTCCAAACTGAGTCCAATGAGTGGAGAAATTTAGATTACAGAGAGAGGCGTAGAAAAGGAGAGAAGCAGGCAGATATAGAAAGATACACTTTGTATTACTTTGAGCTGCTGAAAGTCAACACTTGTGGGTGTTTCACTGGGTCACACATCAAGATTATGTAACATTATTTATTTGGTTATGTATTTGCAATTTATGGTTTCAGTCCTTTGCACCAAAAAAAAAAACACATATAATCATGGAGAACAGCATTTGGAAGCGCTACGTCGAGTGCTGACCTTTAAAGCTAAGTACAGTATATTTCAGAACTGTATCAGCAGTACTGAACAGCAACATTTACTCAAGGGCTTTACTTCTACTGTACAGTTCTGGGTTACTTTCGCAGAGAAACATAATCCACCGTACTCCACTACCTGGCAACTACAGCAGCCAGACAACTGCGCAATATTTTTCATACAAAACATAGAATTAGCTGCTGACACATTACACTGGTTAAACTAATGTCGCTCATCTGAGTTGTGAGGTTATAAGACTTTTTAAGACCTAATTACAAAATTTTGTAACTCATTGCTGAAAGTAACACAAAAATGAAAGTAGGTATTGGGTTTAAAAACAATTTTCCAAACTATTTATTACAGAAAAAGAAAACATGTCAATTAGGTTAATTGTGTTCCCAATGTCAAAAGTCCCAGGGCACCGTTTTTAATCACCACTACAAATCGTTATCCATTTTCCCCATTATTGAGCTATCTGTCGTTAAACTTGCATCCACTCATTTTGTTATGTTTCTGGCACACTAGAGTAAAACTGTGAGTAGGAAAAATTGATGTCTGGTGATTGCATTAAATCGTTTTCCATTTGGTGATCGACTGCAAGTAACTGGCCCCCTCAGAGGTCGAGGGTGTTGCATGCTCAGCCTCCCCCAGTTTCGACTGCAAAGCAAATGCACAGGTTGCCTGGCAAGTCGAAACTGGGGGAGGCAACCTTTCTCTAAACACTCGCAATCCGACTGCAACTACCTGCAATCACTCTCACACAGATTGGCAAAGGTTTGCAAATTATTGTTGTATAATTTATCAACAAAGATGTCTTAAAAATACCATTGTAGCTGTTTTTTAAGTTTTTGAAGCATTTTTTTTTGTTAATTGTGGAATGTTTAAACTACTTTTGAGTGCATCCATTTTCTGCAGCTTATCGAGGTATTTTTTAAACAAGAATTTTTACAGAAAATCAGAGCTTTTATATATAAAAGAAAAAACCCTCCCTTCAACTGTTAACCAGCCATACATAAACTTGTGTTCACTAATAATGGTAGACTAACTGACTTAATGGTGTTTACCGCATGTAGACTTATGCATCTCCAAGTTGTGGATTTTTAAACTCTAACTTTCACAGTTCTTTCAAAGCCAGCAAAAGCATTGCTTTCTAAATATAAATAAAGTGCATATTTCTATATTAAATTCTTTCTGGCCATGCTGTCTACACTGCCGCTGACAGACAATGAAAAGCATGTGACAGGGGACCACCAAAAAGAGGAAACAGCAAGTGTGCACACCTGCAAAGGGCTCCCGAGGTGCTACAATAAACATTCAAGGCCAGGTTTTCAATGTGAGAGCCCCTATCATCAGTTTCCAATATGCTACTCCATCACGTGTATATGTGTTAATGTATGTGTGTGCGCTGCCATCCTTGTTTTATAACCCTGCTCGATCCATCTCTCAGTCAGGCTCTCACAGTGTGGCAGGTGAGAAGGAGAGGAAGTCCGCTGACAGATTAAGACACAATCCAATACATTATTCATCTGCTGTCAGAGACAGAATTATCATCCCAAACTTAGAAAGATCAGCAGATGGATTCAAGAGTCTCCTGCTGCTTACAGTCATTACAAAGAACCAGTATTTAAATTGTTCGCCAGCTCGCAGTGATATCGATCTGATGTCAAAACATGTCATGAAGTTTTTGGTTGAGTGTATCGTGCACATTACTAGTTGAGTTAACAGCCAGGAAAGTGCTCCTCACCGGTACCAGTAGGGAGCGTCATTGGGAAGGCCTCCTTGGTTGAGGCTACGCTGGGCCAGGGCTTTCTTCTTGTTCAAGACAAACTCCTGGAGACGCATCTTTACCTCAGTACTGGCCACAGCGCCTGATAGAGAAAGGTTTGAAGAAAGCTATTATGCACCCTACATCAGAAGCGAAACACACAATAAGCACAAGTTGGCAACAGTAACTCTGAACTTGTAGAAAGACTGTGAAAAAAAGACCAAGTGATTATACAAAACAAGTTCACTTCATTACACTTTCTGGCTTTAGTATAAAAGAAACCCCCAACCACTCTTACACTCGTTGCACATATATGTTCACCTATTGTACATATTCAGTATCTGATTTGTTCCAAGTCTTTCAATGACATTTATTTATTACATTTTTAAAACAGCAGGAATGGATGGATTGCAGTTTTAAATGGCTAATCTCTGTAACCACACAGCTGTGTGTGTAATATCTATAGGCATGAGCTTTCTGGTACTGAAAGCCTTCTGCTTTTCACTTGGTAGATGGACTGGTTCTTATATAGCGCTTTTCTACTCTACTTTGAAAGCACTTTGCTTTATTCAACATGCCTCATTCACTCATACACACATTCATACAGGCACTTTTGTTTTACAGCTAAGTACTTTTTTATTCACGCACATTCATACTGTTGCATCGGTGAGCAAGTTGGGGTTAAGCATCTTGTCCAAAGATACGTGGGCTTCACATTGGAGCAGGTAGGGATCAAACCACCAACCTTCCAATCAGTAGGTGGTCTGCTCTACCTCCTGAGCTACAGCCACCACCACCTTGTGGTCAAGCCTCTATTAGATGCACTGAGGTCATTCTGGGAACTAGTTTGCGGACTCAACTCACTAGGACAGAACTGCTGGTTTTTCTGATCTTCCAGTGCAACTAGAGTATCCTGGCTAAGATGTCCAGTAGCAGAGATTGTATCCCTTGCCTTCAGAACAGGTAGTTTTAGATAACTGAATACTACATGCAAGTAACTAGTCTGTTCAAAGAGCAAAAGGTGAATCGTCTGATGCTGATTTAGCTTTTATCTTAAACCAAAACCTCCACACAGTTCTGGAATTCGTGGCACAGATATATGCTGGCTACACCAGAATCCTGAAATATTGGCCACTGCCCCCAGAGGCTAAGGCCCCAAATACACTGAATTGGTTGCTTTGCATACCAACGGTGACATCGCCACAGCTCCATACCATTTTCTAATGGATTTAAGCAAAGTGAATTTTTAAAGACTTGATACATTTGATAGCAATATTATTTTTGGTTTGGCAAGTCTGCCATTATCTGGCTTGAAAATGAGAAATACTGTCCATTTAAGGCTAGTTTGTTCAATTGCAAGTCTTCTTATATATTGCAAGCTTATTAGGCACAAAATAAAAAAAGGTGAGGTCCCTGCCTGGAGGTTAAACTCAACTTGTTCACTGGAAGTGGAATGATTTTAATCATTTATCACTAAAATACAACAAACATTCTCAGGGTTTCCCCAGTGGAAGAAATTAGTATTTTTCTCAGTTTTCATGTGTGTGCAAATTATATTATATGGGGATCTGGGGTGCTGGTTGGATAAAAGATGCAAGAGAAAGATACCAAAGTGGGCCTTAAGTAACTGTGACTATCTTCAGATTTTTTTTTAATCAAAACAATTCATAGCGAAAATAATCAGTAGATTAATCAACAAAGTAATCAATCAATGAGCCCCCCACCCCCACAACACACACACACACACACACACACACACGGTGAATTTACAGCCTTTTGAAAGCCAAATTTCTTGGCAATCATAACAAAACTGCGGGAAAAAGAAACAAAAATGCAAAAAGCAGAAATTTACCGACCACAAACTGCACCCATGCAAGTACATGTGAGAGCAAACACTCTCTCTCTTTTGGCTGCACACACACACACACACACACACATACGGATGCAGCCGCGATCTGTAACCATTTTCCATACACTGTGTAAATGGCTCTCAAGGACTCCTGTCCGCTTGCTTTCAATGAACTGTTGAGAGACATCCAGCAGGCAGCGGTAATAACTCGGCTGAGTTCCAGCCAAGGCCACCAGGCTAACACAGCTCGTTTACCATAGTAAATACACAGGTTCTCCAAGTAAAATGGAAATACACAGACATGCAAACACACACAAACCTGCATGCATAGAAGCACACAAACACAATGGGTCTTTTGAACAGAGAGTTCTTGGTAACTCTGGCAGATTCTACCATACTTCCTGACTGCACAGACAGGAAACAATGGTTCACAGTGGTGGGGGAAGTGTACCTTATACATGGCATTATATGCTGTGACTGTAACACTAAACGCAGTGTGAAATCAAATGCTATTCACCACATAAGCTACTAAACCTTGAATTACTGCTTTCAGTGTTACCCTGTTGATATATTTTGTTAGGTCGAGCTCCACGTGTATTTGTGGAAAACAGAAATGCACGCAACTCTTTTGTTTTGGGAAAACTCGTATAGATCCTATAAACATGAGAGTATTTAATAAACTCTGAGGAAAGACTCCCACAAACAGTGGTTAGCAACAAACACAATTTTGGCTCCTGTTATCCTTCAGTTAAACCCAGATTACATTCATTCCTGGGTATAATCCACACAGATCTCTGGTGGTATCGTTTCAGGTTAATTCAGCACTGATTTATGTGCTTTGCTTTGGTACAGATGTGGTAGAGAATTTGCAAATGTGGAGGACTCTGCGGTGGACTGATTAGCAGCAGCAGCAGCTGTTGAGG
>VUQK01039230.1:0-18793 GCA_015106715.1 Bujurquina vittata
CTCTCAAAGCAGGTGCCACGAAGTGCTTCACAACAATAAAAAACAGTACAAAAGAAAACATTAAGCAAATGCAATATTAAAAAGCTGAGTTTTTAACTGTCCTTTAAAAGACACCACCGAATCCGCTGCTCTGAGGGAGGCAGGGAGAGAATTCCACAGATGGGGAGCCACTGAGGCAAATGCTCTCTCTCATTTCGTCTTTAGTCTCGAAGGCTGTATAGCCAGGAGTCGTTGATCACATGATATCAATGATCTGATGGGGGTATAAGGATGCAGGAGTTCACTGATGTAAGAAGGTGCTTGTCCATGGAGCGCTCTATAAGTAAGAACTAAAATCTTAAACTGGATTCTGAATTTCACAGCGAGCCAATGAAGCTTGAACAGTAACGGGGTAGCATGAGAATACTTAGAGGATTTCATAACTGTTTGAAATGGTAGACAGGTTCTTATATGACTCTTTTCTGCTCTAGCTGAGCACTCAAAGCTCTTCATACAACACATCTGCATTTACCCATTCACACATGCATTCACTGTTTTCTATTTCAAAGGGCTTTCTATCCAACATTCGCACGCATTCATACTCGAACGGTTTCATTGGAGAACAACTTGGGGTTCAGTATCTTGCCCAAGCAGCCAGGAATTGAACCACCACTCTTCTGATTAGTAGATGACCTGCTCTATCTCCTGAGCTACAGCCACAGTGTTTGTTTATTGTTTTTGTTTGTTTTTCCCAGGATGAGCCCACCACTGGGATGGATCCAAAGGCCCGCAGGTTCCTCTGGAATTTAATCCTGGACATAATCAAGACCGGACGCTCTGTAGTGCTGACATCACACAGGTGATAGACCTTAGTAATCACATGCTCAGTCCCCTGGAAAAGTTACTCTTACACCATGTTTTCACAGGTTTTTCACAAAAGTGTATTAAATCCATGGTGTTTTCTGCAGCATGGAGGAGTGTGAGGCGCTGTGCACCAGACTGGGCATTATGGTGAACGGCAGGTTTAAATGCCTGGGCAGCATCCAGCACCTGAAGAACAGGTTAGGAGGTTAACGATACATTTTCCTTTTGTCATTTCTAACATAATTTTTAATCAGTCTGACGAACAGTAAAGCTGCCATTGCAAACGGATGTGCCATCATTGTAGAGGTCCGTACGGGTACTGGAAATCATTGAAAGTGCTTGAATTTGATACTGGAAGGGTGTCCAAACCCTGATGTGCAGATTTCTCTCTCTCTATCTCTCTCGCACGCTCTCGCGCTCTCGTCTCTCTCTCTCTCTCTGTAGAGTTTTTAAGGATACATTTCTATGTATTTATTTACTGCAGTCAGAGATTGCTGTGTTTACAGTTTGAATCGCCATTATGAGACTAAACACAGAGCATGAACAGACATCTGAATATTTGCTAGCAAAGCCGTAAAAGCAGCAAGGACCTTATACTGAGCTCTGTACATGCTCTGTCACTGACGCCCATCGTGAATGCAACTAATAAGAACAATCAAAAAAATAAACATCATTGCTGTTTGGGGGCAAGAAGATGAACTCAGAAGGAATGATCGTGCCATTATGCAATGCCCAGAGTCATGTGTTTCTTTACATGTTGTAGGTTTGGAGATGGGTACATGATCACTGTGAGGACTAAGAGCAGCTCCAGCGTCAAAGAGGTGGTTCGATTTTTCAACAGAAACTTTCCTGAGGCTGTGCTGAAGGTATATCACAGCGCTCATTTTACCCACATGAACCTCAGTGTCGCTTTAGTTCAGTGCAGCTTTTTAGAGAGCTCAAATACACTCTAAAAAGTGTACGTGCAGAAAGTGAAAACAATCTACCTTTCTGCTTTTTTACATTTCTGATGCAGCAGATTTCTGCATGTACCCTTTTTACTGCGTACACAACAAGCCTCAAGGCGCTTTATATTGTACGTTTAAATACCTTATACAATATTGCAGCTGAAAACTACAGACCTGAGTTTATGTCGTTATATTTGCAGGAGCGTCACCACACCAAGGTCCAGTATCAGCTTAAATCTGAGCACATCTCCTTGGCTCAGGTCTTCAGTAAGATGGAGCAGGTGGTGGAGGTGTTGGGTATCGAGGATTACTCTGTCAGTCAGACCACTCTGGACAATGTGAGTCACTCAGTTTCATGCAAGATTTCAGAGAGGGAAAAATGGAAAGTAATGAAATAAATAAAGCAGCTTTTTTTTTCTCTTTGGCCAGGTGTTTGTTAACTTTGCCAAAAAGCAGAGCGACAACCTGGAGCAGCAGGATGTGTTGCCCCTGGGTAGTGGACAGTCCCCCCTGCAGCGCATCTTCAGCCTGCTGAAGTCTCGACCGACCAACACAGAACTCAATGCTCTGATCAGTGAGGCGCCGGAGGAGCTGGAGAGTGACGATGATGAAGGACTCATTAGCTTTGAAGAGGAGAGGGTGAGCACATCATATGGAAAGATTGTAAAATGTGACAAAAACCTGCATATGTTGTACTTGGGCCAGGAAATACTTTCATGTAGTACCAATTTGTACCCCAAGATGGTGCAGCAAGTGAATTTCGCTTCCAGGCTGCTCTCCAACATGAGAAGAGGAGGAAATACAGCAAGGCAGGGAAGCACTGATAGTAATGCAGAAAGACGGGTATTCTAGTGGAGATGTCTTAAACACTTAAAAGGTGACCCTAACCATCATCACAAACTTCAGGGAAGCACAAAATGATAACAGCAGCAAAATAAATGAAACATTGGAGGAGCTTTCCCCCAACAGACAGCTGGAGAGTAAACGCATACTAATACGCTTTCCTCTACACTTCTAAAATGATAAATGTTATTAATGCTTGGTTGCCATGCAACAATGGCTGACAGTGTTACTGTACTGTTATACTGTTGCTGTATAATCACTGTATGAGATTAGCTCAGTTTTTATCTCAGTTGTTAACTGGAGGATCTTAGCTACAATAAGGTGACAGAGATTACACAGATTAGGGAGTCATTTTGTTTGCCTTTAGACTCACTTTTTTTATACATCCCCAAAGAGAATTTCACTATAACACATATGTGTGTGTGTGTGTGTGTGTGTGTGTGTTTGGCAGGTGCAGCTCTCCTTCAACACAGACACCCTTTGTTAAAATGAGCCACTTCAAAATCAGAGAGATGGTGTGACAGAGGAGGGAAAACCAATGGGACCCCATTGGTCTGATCTCTGCAGCCTTGCGGGCATGGAGCTGCAATCCTGAAGAGGACCAAAACTCTCTGCACCATGGAACATTTCACTTGTAGCTCAGTGATTCAGCCTCAAATTCATCACCCATGGTGGGACTGAGGTGCTTTAGGTGAGCTCCTGTGACTTGCAAAGCCCCGGCTGCAGATAGAGACTCAGCAGCAGGACGGCTTACATTTGGATTGAGGGTGGTTTGCATATTCGTTTCCTTTGAGAATGTCCGTGAGTTTCTATCTTTGATGTTAAAAACCAGGTGTTTGACTTGGTTTCTCTGAGCTGGTTGGAACCGCTCCCCATCAAAGACCCTAACCAGTGGGCCCTTGTTACTCTATCAAACTAGGCCTGCCTTGAGAGCATGCTGGGATGCTGGAAATGTGATACAGCCTATTTTTCTGTGGTAAGACGAATGGATAATTTTGAATATCAAGGCAGCTATCGACTGCCATGAGTCTGTTTTTTAATGGCAATAACCGAGAACTGAGTGAGGTAAGTGGACCGGTGGCTGAGCAGTTGGCCTTTTCTTTGATGTCACTGATGCAGAGGAATGTAAATGGTGCGGGTGCCTCCTTCTCTCACCTTGTTTTGACACTGAACGTGTGGTCTCTTTCTACGCTTGTGTTCTTAATTTCCTTATGTTGTGCACTCTGACAAGAAGATCCTCTATAAATGGGACACAGTGTATAATAAGAACAATAACTCCATCTGCAGTGAATATAATCAGCATTGTAACAGTCTGAAAGTGAGGTGAATTTTGATTCCTGACAGTGACTGCACTACCATCATTGTGAACCTAAAAGGAGCCGCCACATTTCCTGTATTGGGTACACTCCATGTTTGATTTGCAGACTGCCTTGTAATTTTTTTTTATGGGATTTGGAGGAATGAAAGTGTGCAAAGTAGCCACACTTTACAAAAGCCTGACTCTGACTATATGTTGGTATGTGGTTTTAACTAGTCTCTCATGTTTTGTGATAACTGAGTTGTAATCTGTCCTGAACTATTGTTTCGATTCTTCTTTCACAGCTAACTGCGGTCTTATTTTTGGTGATTATTATGGCACTGGTGGGCTTTTTTCCTATTGAAGGGGTTAACATTAAACAGGAAAAAACTTGTTTACTTTCTTTTCTGAGTGTGTGTGCATGCGCGCTCGTGCACGTGTGTGTGTGCGCCTGTTATAAAAGATTGTGCAGTCGCAGCTTTTTATGAACTGCTTTGAAATCTGCGATTTCTTCTGTTTGGACAGCAAATGCTTTTTGGTTTTCACATGGCCCATACAGCTCCATTGTGTCCAATCTCAATCTAATTGGAGAGACAATGGAGTCCAGAAGCACATTCATATCCTAGTAAAATATTTTAGGCTTCATGGAGATGCAGATGATCTTTTCTTGAACTACAACATGATCAACACAACTTTAATACAGTTTTCCTCACAATAAAATGATCGTTTAAAAACATATTTTTAGATTTAATGTAGTTTTCCAAAAATTTTCACAATCAGAAACTTTATGTCCTCAGATTACTGAGAAAGGTTCACCTCTCTGTAAAACTGCTAGTCTTTTTTTAAACCACTCTTCAATAGAAAGCATTCCTTCATACACAACAGCTCTCCACAAGATCACAAAATCTGCACAAAAGATCAACTCCCTCTGCTTGCTTTGGAGGACATCTACAGGGCTAGCTGCCACAGCATTATCCGTCCACTATCCAGGCTTTATAGAATAAATACTAAACACTAAAATACAGATACAGTTAAGGATTAAGCATTGTTTCGTTCCAGATTGCTCAAGTGTTTTGGTGTAAAGTGAAGATACAGAGGGAAGATAATTAACCATAGCAAACTCAAAGGGAAATACTGTTCATCTGACTTTTAAGAACTGTGAAATGTAGCTCTAGGGTAAAAACCAGCAGTCAGATTATCTCCTGTGAGCAGCTCTTGGTGAAACCGGAAGAAACGTCTGGCAGAACCAGTTTCGGGGAGTGGCAACAATCTGCAATGAGCAGTTGTTGGTGATGGTAAAGAGAAGACCGAAAGCAGAGACGAGGACAAAACAAACGATGGGAGAGAAAAGACAATATGTGATGATATGCATTAGGAGCATATAAACAAATGGGAAGTGAAAGGTGAGTGGTGAAGAAAGGCATTTGGGAAACACTGTGAGCCTGAAGCCTAAAGCAGCAGAACTAAGGGAGGGTTCAGGGTCGCCTGATCCAGCCTTTTGTTTTGTTTTTATTAAGCCTGTCGTGTCTGGCAGTTTTTACAAGCAGAATTGTGATCTGGATGCACTGTTGTGCCAAACATACATGTGTTCCTCCAAGATGAGCTCTTTAGATTCTCTATAGGCTTCTCCTGCTAGTGTTTGTCTGTTATTTAAATATTTTTATTAATTCGTGTACCTACACATGTTTTAATAATCCAGTCCAGACTTGACAGGCTGAGAAGGAAAAAAAGGAAAGAAAGAAGAGAAAGAAAAAAGAGAGAAAGGGGAGAAGATCGAAAAAGGGGATAGAGCACGAGCAAACTAACCACAACAAATCAACTGTTGCATCTACAAGACACAAAAGAAAAAAGACAAGACAACGTACAACAAAGATAAATAAATGGATTGCATCACAGTGTCTGTGTCTATATCATGAAATGCGGGGTGGAAAGCCATCACTGCGTCCACCAGAAGCCAGAGGCAGCAGAGGGGGACCCAGGAAACCCGAGCCATCTGCAGCCCATCAAGAGCCACCAAAACCCGCGGCTGCACATTCCAGCGAAGACCGCCCGTCCACCTCTACAGAGGGGGCGGGGAGGTCCCAGGCGGAGCCGTCCCAGTCACGAGGCCCCGGGAACCCGGCCAGCCCCACACGCAGGCTGGCGGCGGGACCCCCGGGACCCTAGGTGCACTAGAACTGCCCAACACACTGCCACATGGAGCAATGGATTGTAGTCCTTTACTGGTTTCAACTGAAACCACTGATTGAAATGACCCGCACCCCCCCTCACACCTTGGCAGATGTGTTTACGCACATGAACAATAAAGGGTCATAACCACCTCCAGGGCACTACCCCCACAGGGGTTTAAATACCTGGGTCTCTCCACCATTTGGCTGAGATCTGAAGAAGCCTTTCGGATGAGAGGCGAAACGTCTTCAAGAAACAAAAAGAGCTCCAGAGACTACGATGACCTGGATGACTGAGAATCTACACAGACGTTTAAGAGGAGAGAATGAGAGAAAGGAAAAGCAAGGATACTCATTGAGTGAAGTATATTGTTTGTTCAACTGTTATTCACAGGGACCCCCAAGGGACAGAGGAGGGGGGAAAGGCATCAGCAATGAATCGTCTATTCAAATGCACAGACACAGTATATTCAGCAGTAAGCGCATACACATTTGCCTGCACTTGCTGAAACAGAGTCAAGCACTCGTCTCGAGGTGATTGTTGTGATTTGGCTCTGAAATAAAATTGAATTGTGCTTCACAGCTGAAAAAGTCTAGCTTGTATTTTATGCACCTGACCTCCTTCACCTGAACTGATGATAGTTGTGAGCGAGCACTTCCTAAGACTGGTTTTTGTGCACCAATGCAGGCCTCCGCTGAATGTGTTTTTTGTGTGTCTGAGCTTTAAGATTGTGTTAAAGGATGCTGAGCCTGCCAACGCAAAAGACTGCTTTTCATACAAATCCGCCTCAGAATATTGTTTGCCAGCAGCACCAGAGACGTTTTCTGTTTCCCCCTCCTGGAACCTGTCTCAAAGAAGTACTCGGCTACCCTTACTGACAACTGGTTGAGTGTCGTCAGCTGTCTTGGTTGGCTTTCTTGGTTCGATAAATGATCTTTATCTGTTATTTAATAAAACCCCTCCTTTTTTATCACCTGTCTTGAGCCACTTTGTGACCACAGGGACACAATAGGAGGAAGTAAAGCCCCGGATTACAGTGAGCAGCACTGGGGGGCATAATGGTAGCAGGGGCAGAACTACACTAGAATGTCATTGAAGGAGCTGCTCAACATAGTAAAGAGAAGATCAGTGTCTTTTTGGTTGGAGTTTGAATATGCTGACAGGTAGAGCAGGCCCCATCTCGATGCACCCCCCACTCCCTGCCAAGGTATCCTTTTCTTTCAGGTCAATTCTATTTGCTTTGCGCCACAGCACAACAAACAGTCGTCTAAAGGTGCGAGTTCCACTGGTGCCTTCTTGTGTCTGCACTGCTGATTCCAGCATTATGTCAAGGAGTGCTGTGTAGCCGGCAGGTGACGGACCTGAGCTGCAGGACCTGGAAACAGGTATGACTTAACTTCAGATATATTTGCTGGTAGTGACCTGGGATACAAAGCTGGACGGGGCCAGCAGCAAAAAGTATAAAAACTCACTGAACTACACGGATGGAAAAGCACACAGAGAACAGGGAGCCATAGATGGCAATGCAACCAGGACGAAGGGAAAACCCAGACAATATACACAAACGCACACCTGGGGAGGATACAATGGGGAACATCTGGGCAGCACACACTGGAAGCAAAACTAAACCCAAAGCACAAGCACCAAAGACACTATCAAAAATAAAACAGGAAGTGGAAAACACAGAGACCGACTGAGACTAAGATACCTGAACCTGACACATACAGAGAGATCAGCACCCTGAAGCTCAGAAGTCCAAAAACACTGGTCAAACCCAGGATCCATGCTTCCATCCCCTTTCATAACTACAATCACAACATTTCAGGAGATGGAGCATTTCATGTTCTCCCTCCTGTGTTTCCATTGCCCTGTCCATCAGCTGAAACATTAACATTAGCTGATTTGAGTTTGACTTTGCTTATCTATTTCAGACTGTAAAAAATACTAATAATGCAGTTCTGATGTATGATTATTAAACACAAGTGAAAGGTCAAACATTGTGACAAATGTTTATTATAACGCCAAAGTAATGTCACCTGTATGTGTAAAATAAACAGCTGTATGATAATAAAATATTTTTAAGGAAAAATCTGGCGTGCAGTGTTCTCCTCCCTTTGGGTCTGTTATGAGAGCAGAATGCCTTCACACTGGTTTGACCTGATTTGTTGCTTTTTTGTTTGCTTTTTCCCCACTTGCAAACTTTCATTTTCACTCAACTGCATCACAGCAGGAGTTTCACCAGGTGAGAGAAATAATGTAAGAAATGTAACCTTATAGAACTGTGCAGTGGCTTTATTTCCACAGGTAATGATCAGATTGGTTTCACAGGCTGCATTTATCGCAGTAATTTCAGCAGCTGAGCTGCAGACATCATCCTGGGCTTCAGCAAAGTCGTTTTAAATTTCTTGGTGTGTTTAAAGTCAAAGCAGACAATTGTCAATCAAAATGGTTTAAAATAGCTTAAAATCACGTTTTCACACATTTTATTTACAACATGTTTTAAGTGAAACATAGACTTATTAACCTTACTAACATCAGGAATAAAGCATAGCTGGAAAATTACAGCCGCACAAACTCTGCATCCTATTGTCACGCAAATGTGAGTGTATTAATTTGGTAATTCAGATAATTTATCAATGCTTTATTGATTTTACCACTTCTGAGTCTGTGGTACACTGGTGAAATCACAGCACAGTACACGCAACAAGAATACCTCTTCAAATAAATTAATTTCAGCACACTTAAGTGATTTCATGTCTCCTCTATCAGGCTATGGGACAGGAAGCTTTCATGTTTAAATGGATCTAGTTTAAGATTTCAGAGCTCAATTTGCAGCGGCCACCTTAGAAATAGAGTACTGAGAGTGTACTCGTAAAAGAATTCACTCAAGCTTTATATCACTCTGTGGATAAATCAGCAGTTTAACGATCTTCAGCAGCATTGATCTATTGTCTTATGTCTGAGTAGATTCTCCGTCATCCAGGTCATAGTGTTCTCTGAAGCTGGACTTCTTTTTGGTTCTCGAAGATGTTTCACCACTCATCCAAAAAGCTTCTGAGCTCAAGAAGCCTTTTGTCGCCTTTTTTCAAGCTCCAGAGACAAACTATTGTCTTATCTGTCTTTTTTACAAGTGTTGTATTTGACTTTTCAATTGTTCATATTAATGTATATATGTGTGTGCATGTGTGTATATATGCATTTAAGGAGTAGCAGCCTTTAGTTATTTAGCATTTGGTATCTGCCACAGTCTTGTTTTTTTCTTCACTTCCTCTTTTTTTTTTGTCCTTGATTTTTTCCCTACAAGAAGGATAACTCATCTGCATTTTCACTGAGTGGCTTTTATTGTTGCCATCAGGTTTGTTTTAACAGATTCATAAACACCACTTGCAATGGGAGTGAGTCAGGTGGGACCCCTTAGTGAGGTCAAATTCACCATCAGGGGTAGAATCAATCTGCTGTGACCACCCCTCGGGCAATAAGGCAGCAGCTGTAAATACCTTCTTTTTGTAAATTATGTGACGCAGATCCTGAAAACTGAGTATTCCTTTGTAATTGTATCAGTCACCAGGATGGTTTAAATTCCACAGGCCTGAACCTGATATATTATGTTGGGCCACAAGAGGGTGGTACAGTATCATTTTAGGCTCTCCTCCAATTCTGAAATTCCTACTCGCAATGGAAATAATGCTCCAGTGTTTCAGTTTGATTCTACAGAATAAAACCAAATGTGCTGGTTTAGACTGTAGTAATTTCACAAGCTTATTATGGGTTTTCTGTGCAATGCTAATCTAAAAAAAAAAAGAACTATAATGCATGTAGTGAAGTAAAAATACAATATTTTTATTACTGATATTCTTGAGACTGTCTTTGCAATATTCAGTATTTTATGGTGGGTCTCATAGTCCTCTCATAGGAAATTTTAAGCATCAAACTACTGGCAGCAAGAGATGATAGCTGGACCCTACAGAGGTTGCACAGGTAGTCCAACTCCTGCAGGATGGCACAGTAGGTGTCTTTGCCAGAAAGTTTTAAGGTCTCTCAAGAGCATGGAGGATATTCCAGGAGACAGGCAGTTACTCTAGGATAGCTGGACAGGACCCGTATCTGCTCCTTTGTACAAACAGGAACAGGATGAGCACCGCTAGAGCTACAAAATGATGTTCAGCAGTCCCCTGGTGTGAATGCCTCTGACCAAACAATCAGAAACAGACTTCATGAGGGTGGCCTGTGGGCCCAGCATGCAGAGTATGCAGGCAGTTGGCTTGGAGAATGATACAATTGATACCATTGACTGGCCCCCACACTCAGCTAAATCTAAAAGAACACAGAACATTGTGTTTCTGTCCATCCGACACCACCAAGTTGCACCTCAGACTGTCCAGGAGCTCAGTGATGTCCTGGTCAAGATCTTGGAGGAGATTCCCCAGGACAGGATGTCTTTGAATTCAGCCCTGTGTAGGTAGAGAATTTTCGTTTCCATCAAACGATGCGGCCTCTCTTCATTCCTAACACATTAGCCAGTTCAAGTATAGATATTCAACAATGACCCCCTCCCCACCCCCTATTGAGATCTGATTTTTTTTTTTTGTCTGACAACATTGCAGTTACAGAAGTCTGGATTTCAGTGGTGCAGAGCAAAGCAGCCTAGTTTGAGTTTGTGGGGTTAGTGGTTTGTCGTCCTATAACAGGGGCAGCTTTAACAGCCGCCGATACACCTGTTACCTGCCCTTACTTGCTGTAAAAAGCTGGTTAACGCTGAAAATATCTCCGCTGATCAAATATGCTTTGAATTGCGATAATTACATGACCTTGTCTGACTAAACATGGCTGAAAACCACCTCTTAGTTGGAAGATCCACAAAGGATTATTGTGACTGCGATGAAGATTTAGCTGTCTGGCACGCTGAGAAATGCGTGTCAACAGCATCCTCCTGTGGTGTGATATTTGCCCTGATTGATGTTGCTACCAGTTTTCCTGAGATGTTTTCATGATCCCTGTCTTCCCTCAGCTTGGGGCATTCTTTGAGTGTGCTCTTGTGGAGCGGCATAGTTAATATCTAATAGGTTTGCTGCACTTATCATTTAACTTCCTTAATTAGATGCAACCAAGATAGTTTGTATTTAAGAGAAATTACACTTGCAATAATTTAGAGAGCTTCACGTGGGGCCATTAAGAGTTCTATCATATACTGCAGCACTATGTTCACTGGTTGCTTTTATAATGTGAGAGCCCTGTGTTTGTTTGACAAGCTGAAGGAACAAAGAGAGGCAAAGCTGAAGCTGGATGGGGACCTTGTTCAGTAATTACAGACCAAATTAAAGCACAGAGCTGCATTCCTAGAAAGGTTTAGAACAAAATCAGTCCCTCTCAATATAATTTGTTTTATTACCCTGTCAACAGGTTATGTTCAGAGACAGCTCTGTAGCAAAACTAAATACATGTTACAAATATAGACTGTATATAAAAGATGGACACACACACCATTACATCACCCATTGATTTTTGGACTTTGTATTTTGAAGCTCCTCCACATGGATCGGAGCCAGTTGAGGTGGCTCGGGCATCTGATTAGGATGCCTCCTGGCCGCACCTTGGGTGAGGTGTTCCGGACATGTCCCACCGGAAGGAGGCCCTGGGGTGGACCCAGGACACGCTGGAGAGGTTATGTCTCTCGGCTGGCCTGGGAATGCCTTGATGGAGGTGACTGGGGAAAGGGAAGCCTGGGCTTCTCTGCTTAGGCTCCTCCCCCCGCGACCCAGTCCCGGATAAGCAGAATGGATGGATGGATGGATGGATGGCATTTTGAAGCCTCAGTATTATCATTTTGGCTGCACCTCTGCTGGATTTTTTGGAGTGAGAAGTGACTTTGGACACAGAGTGGCACGCTCAGATGACACTAGCATGCTTGGTTGGCAAAGTGTATCCAAAAACTGTACAGGTAACAGTAAGAAATATAATGCGACAGAAGTAACAGACTAATGGTAAAAGCAAAAGAAGCACAAACATGTTGGGTGGGCTGTACCATACACATAGTTATATTATTTGGCAGACACTGTAATTCCATCGAAAAGGCTCTAAAGACACAGACAATTCAACTCAGTTCAGTTCAGTTTTATTTATATAGCACCAAATCACAACAAACAGTTGCCTCAAGATGATTTACATTGTAAGTTAAAGACCCTACAATATTACAGAGAAAACACCAACAATCAAATGTTGTTAACAGGAAGAAACCTTCAGCAGAACCAGGGGCAAAAAAAGAAGTTAAATTACATGATTTACTAGCATTTCAAAAGTGCAAACCTCCCAAGGCAGCTCACTCTCTGTGCAGTATTTACTTTTAAGGCAATAGTACTTTTAAGGCGATAGCACGGTATTTTGTATATATTCATTTCTTTGGTCTTTTTAAACGTAGTTTAAGAGGAGCGAAATGAGAGAAGGGCAGCATGATTACACAAACATTATGTAGGAGTAAAAAGTAGGTATTAATTTGTAAATAACTGTACATGAATAAATTGAGCTTATTATTATACTGCAGCATATTTCTAGCTAACTAGGCAGCTCATTCGCTTTCTCTTGACAGTACTTTCCTTAAAGATAAAACATTTTGGGGTCAACTTGAAAGAAAGGCAGATGTGAAATACAAAAGTGGGATCAGAAGTCAAACGTGACATGATGCTTGGATGCAAGCTATAATGTTATATTAAGAATTCCAATACACCAATATAATTTCCTAAATGTTGCCAATGCAAACAAAGCCAGGGGAATTTTATGCAGTTTAAAAAAAAAATACATTTTATGAAAGTTTGACCATATTTGACCTTGAAGAAGAGGTCAAAGATGGAAAGTAATGTGATATTTAGAACTTTCTATATGTTGACAATACACACCACTTGTAAGAATCATAGTTTCTCAATTATAAGGCTTTTTCATTTTTTTTTTTTTTACCAATAAATCATTAAGCTGATCGAAGGTTCAGATTAAGATTAGCATCCTTATAACTTAGAGCTCACAGAGGTAACTTTATTTTTCTGTCCATCACACAGAGGCGACAGAGTTGAATGAGGAGAAAGGCAATTTCTGTCTAGGAGACCAAACACAGCAGCATTAGACTGACTGAATGCCAGCAAAAGAAGAAACTCGTGTGGAAAGGCGACCTCTGTAGAGCAGCACAGCACAGTGTGTATCGTGAAACAGTGAAAAGCAAAGCAGCACAATTATGTAACTGTTACTCATTAGTTATACTTTCCTTACTTTTCTGAATTAAGTACACCTTTTTATATACGATTTGTACTTATACCTACAATGCTTCAGCACCGTTAATTACAGAGGAGATTTTTTACTTGTAACTTGGCAATATTCTGTTGGTTCTTTTGCAAGGTATGCACGTCTGCAAGCTTGAGAATGACCTTCTATACAAACTTGCCTGAAAATGCCACTAGGTGGGAGCGTTAGAAAACGGCTGAACATGATCAGCCTGTTGGCATGAGGTAGCTGAACATGTGTCATGTTGCTCTACCTCACTGTTTCTATCAAAGTTTCGCTTGATATGATGCTGCTCTCCTGGTGTCAGTCCTAAAATCTGATAAAGCGCACAAAATGAAAATGTGTAAATTAGGTATTACACAGCACAGTGAATTTATCACATTATCAGAGCATCATAGAAGCTGTGCACATAAAGGAGGATGAGCAGCCCCTACTTCCCAAGAAAGCTGAGATCCTTCAGTTCGTGCATCAAAATGCCAGTTGTAGCGAGTGCAGTGTACTGTGCTCTGGTTTTTGCTGGGGCAGCCGCATCGGAGCTGGTGACAAAAGAATTTTGCAAACATTCAATTCAGTTCAATTCAATTTTATTCATATGGCACCAAATCACAACTGTCATCTCAAGGTGCATTACTGTAAGTTAAAGAGCTTACAATAAACATGGGATAAATAATTTGGTATTGCATCACCTTTTACACCAATACAGTATTTTGAATCATTCAAGGATTCCTTATTGTCATTCGCTTCACATTTACATGCAGTGGAACTCAGGTGTTGCCCTTAAAGAAGAATAAATATAAAGTAACAGTAATATAAAAGAAAAATATACAGGTATACATACACACATATATACACAAAAACACATACACATATATGCACACATCCATACCCATACACATATACATAATTGAATAATATAAACAATATACAATAACAGTTGAGATGGTGTAAAACTAGTGACACTTGGTGCCACAGCAGCGATGATTGTCCAATAACAGCAGCACGAGTGTGTGCATCTGGTGGCTTGAATGTCCGTGGTGGTGGAAAAGTCCTCTGTGCGGCCTTCACCACCCTCTGCAGAGCTTTCTTCTCTGCTGCAGAGCAGCTTCCGTGCCACACAGCGATGCGGGAGCACAGGACGCTCTCCACCACACATCTGTAGAATGAGGAGAGGACTGAGCTTCCGAGTCCAGCTCACCTCAGCCTCCTGAGGAAGCAGAGGCACTGGTGTGCCTTCCTGACCAGACTAGACGTGTTGTTGGACCAGGTGAGGTAGTTACTCAGGAGTACGCCCAAGTACCTATAACTGGGGACCACTTCCACCGCAGATCCTCCAATGTGCAGGGGGAGGAGGGGGTGTCTGACTCTTCTGAAGTCCACGATTTTTGTCACTGATGCAGAGATTGTTCTCTCTGCACCAACCCTCCACATGTTCCACCTCCTGCCTGTAGCCAAACTCATCGTTGTTAGTGATCATTATTATGTTTAAATAAATAAAGACAACTACCCAACAGTAGCATTAACAAAGACATGTATAAACCATGCAGTATTGTTTAAGATTGCTGAGGCCAAATAATCCCAAGGGATGTTTTATGGTTAAAAAAAACATTGCAACGAAGTAAATGCAAATGAGTAAATGAAATAATTATTTTTTGTGACTACCCTGTATGTAGTTGGAGCTAAGGTGCCTACAATAGTAAAGAAAGAACTGCTGTAGGCACCAGTACAGCGAATGCTTTACATTTAGAAATTAGCGGTTGAAGCCAATATCTGAAAACATAAACTCATGGTCTTGGGTTTGGCCATCTTGTTGGCTTTTATGGAGCCAGCGCTCTGTTAAGTTTTGAGCTACTGCTAACAAGATTGATTAGTGAGCTGCACCTATAAACCATTCCAGTGCAGACTAAAACTAAAACTGAAGCACTAACTTCCTGAATAATCTGTAGTACCAGCAGGCCACATTATTTGTCCATGAAACTCCATGAAAATGCTCTAAAATGCACCAACAACACAAATGCTTTCAAGAAGTCTTTTTCAGTAATTAGTGAAGTAAGGCCAAGTAGATCTTTATCAGCTACAGCTGTAACTGACAGGTGGCTCAGCACATCTGTCAAATAAAGTACAATAAAGTAAAAACTCTCCTAACTTTAAGTTAACTTTTACTGATATGGACTGAGTGATGCGTTGGGAATGAAAGGGTGACACATCATTTGATTCTCAACCTACACAGGGCTGAATTCAAAGCCTCCAAGACTAAGTACTCAGGATGAACTTGCGCTCATCAGGGAAAAGCGCAGGGTGCCAGTGGTGGACCTGCCAATTCTGATATTCTGTAGCAAAGCTACAAGAGATTGTAGATTAGCAGCCTGTTTCCTGGAATCTCCTCCATGCTCTTGAGACTGTGCTGAGAGACACAGCAAACCTTCTGGCAACCTCTGCAGGGTTCAGGTATCACCTCATGCTACCTCATGTGACACTGACCCTATAGCCAAATGCACAACTAGTGAGAAAAACAGAAAAGATGAGGAGGGGAAAATGTCAGTATCATCCACCTGCAAAACCATTCCTGTTTTGGGGTAAAATAGCTGTAAAGTTGGACTTTTTAACATTTGAGTTTATGGGAATTGAACCAGCATCAAGTGGTCATTAGAGGAACTGCAGCATAGTAATCAAGTTGTCTAAATTTTCAGCCCCAGAGGTTTCTGCTTGAGCAGAGCTCAGCACCCTAGTGAAGTAGAAAATAAAACAGTGTAACCTGTATGCAATGGCTTAATGCATTTTTACTTGTTCCATACTGAAATGTGTATGGATATGATAAAATGACTTAACTATTATGGAAAAGTGAGCAAGGAGCTTAGATTACGCGCTTGAATTCTTTGATAGACATCTAGCTAGACACTATTTTTAAGATATCTCTTCACTACACTGACATCCAAATTAAGTAATTACATATTTTATATGACAATGTTTTAACTGAAATTTTGATAGGTATTTTTTGCAGTGCATACATAGTCACATGCAGTTTCACACATTCCCTACAATCCAGCACATTCAGTGTTACCACCCTTTTAAGTACAGAATGACACAAGAAAGCCAGATATGTGGCATTGCAGCTATCCACCCAACACGCACACCACTTCCCCTTAGGGGAGTGCATGTTATTCTATCTGGGCTAGTGGCCTGCATTATTCTGTTGACAAATGGTGGTTTTCACCTCTATCATCTTCCTACTCCCTCAGGTTTTTCTGGGTATCTGTGCCATCAGGTGTCATCTACAGCGTAAAACAAACCGGGTCATGCAGGTAAGTAGGTCATTGCACAGCTGAAGTTGCGAATCCCTCTGGCTTCAGCACATGGCTATGTACTGTGCATGTTGCCACTCTGCCAACTGCTCCCCAAAGACATCAGACATGTGGAGACAAGACACGTTTCTCTGCTGGAGACTCAATGTGCCAAGTGACCTGCTCCTTTTCCGCCAGCGTCAGCTCCTGCCTTAATTGAAAAACAGGAATTCTATTTTTTCCTCTCTGTTTGTCTGCTTTCCTTTCTACATAGTGTGCACTTGGTGGTAACAACAAGCACACTCATTTTAGCTTTTCAGCCATAAACTGCAGCAAATGACTTCAGTCTCATTCAGAATCTGTGTGTCTGTGTGTGTGTGTGTGTGTGTGTGTGTGTGTTTTGCTTTCCTCAACAACCATTTTCTGGTCAGGTGCACTGGGGAAGTGCACAATTAGTGTTGACTTTAAAGTCATTTGAATAAGTAGCTCACCATTCGGACAAAAGTTGCTTTCTTTTGTGCTTTCACAGCTTTCCACAAATCCCCAGAGTAACACAGGGTCACCAACTCTTTTGACTCTTTTGCTCTTGGTGTGTGACACACCTTTAGTCTCATAGTCACAGCCTCTCAGACTAAAGGTAAATTGAGGTAGAAAGAGGCGTTGGCCAACTGGAAAGAGGTGATTTGATCCCCAGCTCTTGCATTTTGCATGTTAAAGTGTCCTTGGGCGTGATAATGAACCACAAGTTACCCCCAATGCGACCATCGGCGTGTGTATGTGTGTATGTGCATGTGCGCGCGTGTGCATGGGAATGCTCAATAAAAAGTACTTAGAGTTTTGAATGTGTGTGTGTGTGTGTGTGTGTGTGAGTGTGAGAGAGAGAGAGATATTGGATGAATGAAGCTTGTACTAGAAAGTGCTTTTAATGGTTCAATTAGAGTAGAAAATCGTTATATAAGTACCATTCTATACTCTCACACTGCTTAAGGAGTTAAAACAGCTTGTTTCAGAGAGAGGATGAGCCGAGGACCTGCAGCAAGGCCGAGTATAAGATGCGTAAGGATTATTTTCAATTATATGCAAAGCTAGTCTAACAATAACAATATGCATACTTGCATACTTGTTGAACCAGAGTAATTACACACATGCACCTGGTGTAGGTCGGCTTTTCTCTCGAGCCTGTAAAATAATACTGCCGAAAGAGACAAAACACTCAGTGGCGATGCCTCTGTGGATTCTCATGGGTTTCTTCATGGAGGTGTATAGTCAGGGGTCAGAGTTAATAACGTGCTCTCAAACACATGGGATAAATAATGATCCTCTCAGCTTAATCTGACAGACTAAACAGATTAATATAATAGAATTGGCTTCAATTTGCATAGCATCCAACAGTGAGCTATTGTTTTTTGTTTTTTGTTTAAATTTCCATTGCTTTTCCATAACCAGTGAAAACAATACAGAAGACTGGGGGGGGGGGTCAAACAGTATGCCTCTATGAACCTCACGACGAGGTAAGTAGAGTTGCAACTTTATTTTCGGTAACCACACAAAAATAACGGGACTCCAGAAACGTGGCTCTCTCAACGCCGGAAACCTGAACCTCCTCCTTTCCGGGCTAAATAAATAATAAAATAAAATAAATAATAAAAACAGCAACCACCAAAAAAAAAAAATATACAGTACCACATTAGGAGTATATCCTAGGGGGTTTAACAGGGCGGCCACTACGGCTATGCTGGGTGACCACAGGTGGTGAAAGCGAGGGAGAGGCACAACCCCTACTACAGCGAGAGTGCCCCCTTGCAGGGGAAAAAACAGCAGCCGGGGGCAGGTCCGCCGAGCGAGGCTTAAAAGCGGGGGGACGACCGCGCCGCGGCGATTGGGCCACCAACGCAGCCCGTAAGGCAGCCTTCATGGTACGGTGGAACCTCTCGCAAAGGCCATTGGCCTGCGGGTGGTACGCAGTAGTGCGATGGAGTTTGACGCCAAGGTTCTCCGCCACTGCAGTCCACAGCTCAGATGTGAACTGAAGATGTCAGATGTCAAGTCAAGCGGCACGCCAAACCGAGATACCCAGGAAGAGATGAACGCACGAGCGACATCTGCTGAGGTGGTTGACGACAAGGGAACAACTTCAGGCCACCAAGTTG
>VUQK01039236.1:3033-22373 GCA_015106715.1 Bujurquina vittata
AATCATGCCAAAATATTCTGAGCATTTATTCTGAAGATCTCAGAGGAAATGCTCAGAATATTTTGGCATGATTTCACACTCATGTTCAGATCATTTGGGAAGATCACGTTCATCTTAAGAAGCTCCTGAGCAAACCTACAACTCGAGGTGAGCAGGAATAATTAAGCTCTTACTGCTATATTTACATCTCGAGCCATGTTCTTCTAATAGGAGAATTTTAAAAAAATTAACTAATTTTATTGTGTACTTTGAGTGTGTAGGAGTGCAGGCATTTTAAATGTATTCTCTCACGGTGCTGCATAAATATCTTTATATTTTTTTTGGGTCATAATTTTCAGTCTGTTACGTCACAGTATTTGTCGTAGAACTGCTAAACAAGCTCATGGACTTCCAGCTAACCAATCTGTGAATCCTCCATTTTTTCTAGCAGTGATTTTGTAGTCCAGTTCAGTTATGCCGAAGTTGCACGTAGACAAGTCAAAATATGGATGACGGTGAGGAGGACATACGTGTGGTCGGGGATGTGCAGCAGGATGAAGATGGCCATGTGCCACAGGCCGGCGCTCTCCAGCTGCGCGGCGTAGCTGGCGTGCAGGAGGCCCTGCCGCGAGCAGCTCAGGTGGCTGTAGTGCAGCGCCTGCAGGACGCCCCACAGGTGCCAGCTGAGGCGGTAATCCAGACGCTCCCAGGTGACTGTGAGAGGCTCCAGCAGCTGCTCCAGGCTATAGTGTCTGCAGGGAGACAGGGGAAGCTTTAAAGGAGCATTCTGCAGATTTTACCCTTAAGGCTGTGAAAATGAGGTCCTCAAAAACTGACAGACGAGTGAAGTTTACCTGTTGCTGTAGAGTTTGAGCAGGTGGAAGCAGAGGTCGTACAGCGGTCGTTTGGAATCGTCCTCGTCCTCCAGATCTGGCTGCTCCGCCCCCAGGTAGGGAGGCAGGGGGGCGCAGGCATACTTCCCGGCCTCACACGAGCCCTGCGGGACAAAAAACAATGAAACAGTCCCTAGCTACACAATGGCAGCACATTACACACCCTGCTGAGCCTTTACAGCAGTACATCCTCTCAGTCTCTCCGTGCCTGTATCCGCTTTCTCCATATCACCCTGAGGTGCTGATGTAGAATAAATTTTAAAGGATCTGAAACTGCGAATGCTTTACTGACTTCAGTCAATACAGCTGTGAGAGCACACAACAGCTGGAGCTCATCTGACATCACTCAACAGAAATGAAGTCAAAAGAAAAAAAGGTAGCGAGCGGCGACTCACCTGAAAGGCGGCTTCGTATTTGGCGAGGGCATCGGCCACCGAGGCGGTGGGAGGCAGCATGAACCAGAGGTGGACGGCCACGCAGCGCTTCCAGTCCAGCTCGGAGCAAACGTTCACCATAGAGTCAGTCGACTGCCACACCTGCAGAGAACACCGTCAGCATCCAACAGCACGGAGGCTTCGGCCGTATCACACAGGACGAGGCTGCTGCTGCTGCTAGCTCCGCTAACATCAACCATGCTTCATTTCAAACAGCGCCTCTGCCTCCAGCTGCTAATCTCTGAACCAATTAGAGGTCACCTCAGGCTAAGTTCTATTAAACTAAAGCATTTTAGTACACTGAAAAACTAGACGTTGGAAAAACTACACAGTGAATCTAAACAAAATATAAATCCACAGGGTGTTTATTACAGTCAGGAGGCGTTCATATCCAGAATCAACTATTAACTGAACAACTATTACTTCCAATTCTTGCTGAACGTCTGTTTACACCTTCCAGTGTTTCACAGCTTGCTGAGCTCGGCTGCCTTTTTAACTGTGCACGCTGCCCTCTGGTGGCATTTTGGTGCCATGCACAGCAGCCTGAGCTTGGCACAGGAAGAGGAGCGCCTGTTTCTGCCTGTACTCAAATTCATACAGCAGAGAATTTCTGAACATGCTGGTTAATTGTCTCGCTATGAAAGAAGTTTTTTTTTAGCAGGAATATTAAAACAAACTGAAAATACTGAATGATTGTGTGGATTTTTTAAATTAAGAGTTATTAATCATGATTATGGACTATCTGAAGTCCTCATGTCACTGCATGATAAGAGAAAGTTTATTCAAATATTTCTTGTCTTAATATACATTTCTCACTTCAACAACACAAAGACTGATGCATTCTGAAGGGATACTTGCTTTACAGATCCTGATCTAATTTGGGTTTTTCCTTTCCACCTATTTTATCAAACAGATGCAGTAAATCATACCGGTTTCCCGGCGAGGAGAGCAAAGATGCGGAGCCGCTCCTCGGGCAGGTAGCAGTCGGTCTGCATGCGGTTCCAGTCGGCGAGCTGAAGGGCCAGCAGGTCCCGGCAGTACTGAGAGCCCATGGACTGAGAAAGCAGCAGGGACAGGCGGTGGTCTCCTGCACGACACATAGCTGCATGTTAGCAGAGCTCCAAGAGTTCACATGAAGACATTTCAGAAGCATTATAATTTATTCAGCTGCAAAACCTGAGGTGAATGTTCTGCGCATGCTCACTGAGTGTTTTGAGTTCTATTTCGCTTGGAAACAGGAAACTGAATCCAAAGGAAAAGGCTTCAGAGCTTTACATAAATGACGTCACTACTACTTCCTGTTTGAGAGGGATCCTCACCTTCCTTCTGTGCGAGTCGACACGCCTCGCTGATGCGGTTTCCTGTCAGGTAGCTGAAGACTGCGTCGATGTGCCGACCTTTTCCCACCAGAGCCACCTCCTCCTCTACCCTCCAGGAGGCGCTGCAGGACAGCCAAGTCGAGAAGCTCCGCCTCCTCTCCAGCTGCTGCTCGTACTCGCCGAGCGGCTCAACATCAGGCTCCTGATGCAAGGGGCCCAGCCGGCCCCACAGGGCCTCACACAGAGTCCAGACCTCGGCCCAGTAACCCAGGAGAGCTGGAGCAGAGAGGGTTAAAAAAAAATAAAAATTAAAAAAAAAGCGTTATGATGCAACTTCTACAGCAACTTCTAAAGTTTGATTTGTGACGTCATCGCTTACGGTCGGTGTCGCCCTGCCTGTCGTTCAGCTCGGTGATCCACTCGGCGTACTCGTGCAGCGCTGCCACACCGGGCTGTGGTCGAACCACAGGGCAGGCAGAGCCATCTGGGATATCCACGGAGCTGTGCTTCCGGCAGATCTCTAGGGGGCGCTGCAGCACCGCCTGGCTCTCTTCATCGTCGTCCTCCTCACTGGTTTTCTCATGCAGAGGCTCCAGCCCCACCAGCTGCTCCACAACCACCTTGTAGGGGCTTTCTGTCAGTCTGCAGAATAAATGGAGGTTGGATTTTAAAAGCAGATATGTGGAATCTCAGAAATGTAAAATAATTTAACACCAAGTGAAACTTTATTCTGTCTCGGCCAGATTTGAACTGTCGCACAGCTTAAAGCAGGGTACCTAAACTCCCGACCCGCTTCCGGTCCGCTAATTGATGTAAAAAAGTAACTTACAATTTGGTCCTTTAAATTACTTTTTTAACATTTAACTTAACCCTCTTAATTGGAGGGGAAGTTAAATGCAGACTGCAGGAACCCTGTCTCACCCGTTGAAGCTGGGAGAAACTCAAGTCGGTTTTGTGTTTTTGTATTTTGTGTTTATTTTGCTTAGAAAAAGAAAGGAAGGAGCAGAAGACAGGAAGTGCTGCCACGTTTTCATGCTAATTGAGGTGCACAACCCTTTTTAAGTCAACTACAGCTTTAACAGCGGCTTGACTAATGTTTTGCAGTGTGTGTGTCTTACGTTTTGCTCCTGGCAGGTTTTGGCAGGAAGCTGAAGTCGGTCTTGGTCAGTTCTTGGTGATCGAGCTGTTTGGATGTCAGTGAGCTCAGCCGGCTACCGCAGTGTGCGAGCGTCCAGCCGGGACCCCACCCGACCCGGAAGGACCGTACAGCAAACAGCCCGGTGTCCATCAGCAAGCCCCCCTGAAACACAACCGCAGGAGTTTCAGCTAAGGGGAAAAGGCTCGTAATAAATGATGCTTTGTCAAACTGACTGTGATGGCGTTCAACCATTTGGATTCATAAGTATGGACAGAACTGAATCAGATACGACTTCGTAGACTACTTGTGACCCTCACTTTAGGCACCTGAGATGATTTCAGAGGAAATATTTCCGAGTACCAACCTTCCCACGAGTGATGGACTCTTTGAGGGGGACGGGGCCACCGAGCCGCCGAACACCGACTGTCCTGATCGAAGGCTCTGGAGTTCGAGGGGGCAGCATGAAGGGCGAGGGGCCCGGCCCCACCCACTGCAAAGAGCGGGAGGGTTCGCCGACGGCCGAGGACGACCGGGATGGAGGAAGAAGAGGGCGTGGAGAGTCTGAGAACTGAGAGAGCAGACCGGAGGTGAATCGAGCCTGAAGGAGTCCGCCGACTGCAGAGAGAGAACAGCCATCGTTTCATTTTTAGAAAAACACAATCACAAGCAATTAATCGATTCATCTGAAACATCCTGAGGTCCGTGTTCCATACCAGAGGGTCGGCCCTGAGCTCCCGGCAGGCCGAGGCGGGGAGACATTACGTCCGTGGAAACCTTCATCGCTCCCTGGTCGTGGAACATGTCGCTCTCATCCTCATCCTCAGCAAACAGAGATGCCTTCATGATCTGAAAACAAGATTTTTTAACTATTTGATAAAAAAAAAATGGATTGGGCGATGATGGTGAGCAGATTTAAATCTACCTGCACACGCCTTCATCACACTTTGTAAACTGGCAGTTAATTTGGTTGCCTAAGTAACACCTGATGTATTCTCTTCCTCATGTTAGTGACCACCTTCACTCCCAGCGTTCATCACTAAATATGAATGACACTTAAAGGTTTCTGGTTGTAACATGACTGCTAGTCTCCTCCTGGGTGGTCATTTAAGAAAGAAAAAAAAAAACAGTCAGGCCCTCTGAGCAAGATGGCTGCAGCAGGGATGACCATCTATACATCTTTAGATTCACTGTTTGGTGAAGTGCTTCCTGTGGGCGGGGCCTAGAGGTCTACCTGGAGGGTGTGCGGGTTGATACCCAGCGTGGACACGATGTGGCTGGAAGCAGATGTGTCGCCGAGCTCAGCAGAAATCAAACCTCCGAGCTTGGAGCTCGTTGTGTCCATCTCCCCCACAAACGGGCCGCCATCGTCCTCTCCTCCCAGCATGCTCTCTGTCGGGAAGCTCTGGGTGATGTCGGCCATGTCGCTGTCCAGCTCCACAGCGCTGCCCTGAAGCTCCACCACGGTGGACTGAAGGCAAACAGACGTGAGACAGTGAGGTGAAGCTGGAGCGATTCTTGTTCTCTCTCCTCCAAACAACTTCAGGAGGGTTCACATTTAGAGTTTATGGCCACACTGACTGTTTTATATGTTCTGCCCTCTACATTTAAAACTTACACGTTACCTGTTATTCTGTTCAGTGTTTTGTTTGCATGTTTGATCCTGAAGAAAAGTTTGGAGGATTTTTTCCTTTTTGTGTTCAGTTGGTTTCCTGTTTTCTTCCACAGCTAATTAAAATTCAATTAAAAATTAAATCTTTACAGGTCACATTTCTTTCAAACAGACCCAAAGTTTAATTTGCAGTGATGTGAGAAACAAGAACACACAAACATTTAGAGGAGTTTCTTAAACAGCAGGCGGTAAAACAGGCCGACTGATCTCCAGTCAGTTCACTGCTGGAGCTCAGGCTCTGATTCAAGGGCCAGTTCACCCTTTAATCCAGCTCTGAATTACTCCCATAACCAGAAGCTGATCTTCATACAAACTTTACAGACCAAAGTTCAAATGTCTTCATTAACTTTATTGTTTATTAATTTCAAAGGAAAAATTGTACAATTAATGTCAAACATTTAAAAACAGGTGTCTTTAAAAATCTTAATATATAAACTCTAATTTCAGTTTCTGATTATCCAAAAATCACAAAGTTCAATTCTGCTTGAATTTCCCCATCATAACACTTCCACAAACTTCAATCACTGAAACGTCTTTTCAGAGATTTCCCGAATATGAAGAAATGCTTTCAAACATTGAAAACAGTCAAAGAGCATCTGCACAGATGAGTGAGCGATGAGTAAAGTGATGAAGAGTGAAGACGCGCAGTGCTGTTAGAACCTCAAACTACAACAGAAACCACTCAGAGTCAGAATTAAGGTGAAGTTTGAGATTTTAAAACTATCGACGCTGCGTTTACAGCAGAGCTGATTAAAAAACAGGAAAATCTGCAACTCTTCAAACTGGTTTTATACCCGTGAGCTCAGGTCAAAGCTCCATTTTCAGCCTTTTCTCTACTTTATGGCTTGCTAACGGGTATTCAGACTAAACAGGAAGCCACCTTTCACCCGTTACTCTCCAACCCCTCTGATAAAGAACCAGGTACCAGGCCTGGTTTTCACTCCTTCATTCTCACTGCAGTTATACGATGATCTCATACGAACTAGTTGAAGCACAATGAAGGCCTGAGCCTCAACACCAAACTGATCACCAGCTTCCTTAAAGCACTTTGGGATTACTGTGAAGCGTAACGATGCTAAAAGCTTCAAACCCAAAACTCCAAAAAGGATAATAAAATAAGTAAACAAAAACTTCTCATTAAAAATTGACCTGCAAGCACAAGTTTAAGTGAACTCTCCTTTAAATTAGCACAGGTGTGTCAGTGAGGAGGAGGAGGATGGTGAGTGTGGGAGGGCGCAGGCTGCTCTACCTGAGCCTGTGGCGCCAACTGCTGCTGAGCGAGAGGAAGCTGTTGCTGCTGCAGCCTGGAGGGAGGAAGCACAGTCAACGTCTTCAGCTTCTTTGGGTCCTTTTTAGGCGGGACGTCATCATCTTCATCAGAGTCCTGGAGGCCGTATTTGGAGAAGTGAGCCACCTGAGAAACAAAGAGAAAGGGGGAGGAGTCAAACACACCTGAGAATGACACCAAAATGACTGAATCATCATCTTCTCCTGGCTTGGGACATGAAGATAAATAAACAGACAGTAAAGTCTGTAACGGACCTCGAAGACCCAGGACCCGGTCTCAGGTCTGTACTCCAGGAAACGGGCTCCCTGCTTGCGTGAAGCTTTCTCCAGCCGACCCTCGTAGTTCATGTCGGTGAGGCGCTCGGGGCTCCTGATCTGGGTGCAGGTCGTCTTGTCGTTGGGCCAAACACCGTCCAGGGTTACCTCGGCCCGCCTATAAAAACACAGATCCACATCAGGACAGGAAGTGGATCCCAAAAGGCAGAACTGAGCAGATTTGTTTTTCACACACAGGGAAGGATTAGAGATGAACGATTCCTGAAACCTGGCTTGTTTTCAGGATTTGCAGTAAATAAAATTTAAGTGGTTAGACTATGTTATTTGTCCTGGTGAATGTGTGAAGGTATGAATGGAAGAAAAAAGTTTTTAAAGGCGCTAAAAAGGTCACGCACCTGTTAAGGCCCTCCCCCTCCAGCGGCTTGTTTTTGTCGTCTGGATACACGATGACCTCTTTGCGTCTGAAGTGGACGATTTCATCCAGATTCATGCCCGCCACGTTCACCTCGCCAGGGAAGAAGATTGAGCCATAACCTGAGAGCCAATCAGGGCAGAGCAATGAGATGACTGTCCAATCAGGGCAGACTTTAAAAATCACAGACGTGTCTGAGCTAAAGTGTGATGTCACGCCTATGTGGGCGTTACCTTTCCTGCCGATGGTGAAGTTCTCCACAATGCAGTCTCCATTTTCATCCACCATCTCAGCCAGCTCGTCCATGGAGGGAATGGTGTAATAACCCACACGGGCCAGAACGATGCCTGAAAACATGCGACATCCTTCAGTCACAGCGTAATGCGACTCCTCCTTATTGTCAGTGAGGAGTTCAGACTGAACTGTGCTCAATTTGGTTTCAATGATTGAGAAATGCTGAGAGTGCATCAAGGATCTGACCTGCAGGGTGAGGAGACTGCTGGGACACCTGCTGGTCCTCCTCTCTCTCCTCCTGCAGAGACTCCTCGCCGAAAGATGCAGACACGTCATCGTTGCTCAGCTGAGGAGGAAAAATAAAACATGAAAGCTGGGGAAAAAGAAATGAAGTTGGAACTCAGGATGTGAGACGTTTAACTGCCGTTTAAATATTGCTTCTGTGAGTCAGTCATAATATTACTATATATTAAAGTTTCTAAGGCGTTAGCAGCAGAAGAAGTTCTGATGAATAAAATGAAGAGATGCCTATCAGCTGTGTTGTCTGGAACAATTTGATTACTGAAAACTGATTAATGCTCTCAAACTCAGAGTTTGAAGAGCCGTCTGTTAGGCTCAGCTTTCACCATTCTCTCACTTCTGGACTCGACTTTTTCCTCACAGTTAAACAACAAAATTAATCTGATTCTGTATCTTTAAGACATTTCCTGACACTAAATAACTCTGGATGTGTTAGTAAACCTGCTTTGGTAAAGTTTCTCCTGTTGTGGGTTATTTTCATGTTTGTGACTAAACCATGACCTCGGCAGCTGCAGGTTTTTGAGTCAATGACTCTTCTCTCTGCTCTGAGCAGGAAAACAAACATCCAGATGTGCTTCTGACCTCGAGCCCGTTCCTTGAAGCTTTGTGCATGTTCAGGTCGCTGATGGTGTCCTGCAGGCTGGTCTGGGCACGGCCATGTGGGATTGGCTTGGCGATGGGGTTGACATAGAACTGGGTTACCTCCGGGTCATCGTCGACCTGGCTGCTGGGACCCGGCACCTCCCTTAGCTGCTCCTCTTCCTCCTCCATGTGGCTGCAGATGGGAGGACAGGGACAGGCGAGAGGAAAGAAACGTAATCTACAGAGTTCAACTAATCAAAAAGAATTAAAGCAGTGTTTTCTTCATGTTCAGCCTAAAGCAGCACTACGGTTTATAGTCATGTTTTCACTATATGGACCAACATTCTGAAAAATCTCCCTCAAAGCTGGATTGCTCAGAAGATTTCAGGATGGAGTATAAAGAGCTTAAAGTCCAACTATGAATTTTAATACCTGTGTTAAAAATGAGTCAGTAAGATGTAAGACGTTATTGAAACATTAGCTGACTGGTTCAGCTCATCTTCACTGTGCTGAAGTACACGAAGAGCTGAAGGAACCTCGAGCAAGCACATTAAGTCAAAAATCCATCTCCCCTATTTTGTAGAGCCAAACTGAAATCAAACAGACAACCTGTCCAAAGTTCAGAGGAAGGTTTTCTCCATTAAATGTTTTTGATCTGAAAGTCCTGACCAAACGAGGCCTATGTGGAAGAAGCAAAAAGGTTCAGGTTCCTCCTTCCAGCACACTGGCCCCTACAACACTCCACGATAAGCCACTGATTTTACCCTTCAACCACTGATGCCAACTGAATCACACCTTTCTTATCAGGACTCCACATATACTGCAAGATATACCCACGGAGACCTGAAGAACTAAACCCTGATTCTAGATGTTCTAAGAGACCCAACAGCAAACAGGAACACAATGCAGCGGGCTACAAAACAATACTGAGCCAGTCTGTGAAACAATGAACGATGAGTAAAAACAGACCTGTGTCCGTTCTGTGGGTACTCTGATGGCGAGGCGAGGTCGTCGCTCTCCTTGTTCAGAGGGCTGCTGTACTGACTGCTGTTCAGGTTCTTCAGAACAAGTTTCTTGATGCTCTTCCTGTGAAAGAAACACAAACACCGTTACCACTACAGACCCCACTCGGCAGGTGTGCAGAGTTGCATTTAACTTTCCCACACCACGGCGAGCAGAGGCTTACCTCGGCACGAAGGCTCCGTTGGTGAGTGACGGCTCATCGTCATCCAGGCCGTCGAAAAGCTGCGACTTTGAGGCTCCTGAAGACGTCAGCGCTTTAGGTCGCACTCTGGTCGCAGGACGAGGTGTCAGCTTGTAGTGAGTGGGCGTGGTCAGAGCCTTCTGGGCTGTCGGATTGGTTGGTTTCAGACGCTGTCAGAATAAAGACGTCATGTGACCGATGACTCAAAGCTTTAACGGTTTATTTCATAGCTTTGTGTTAGTTTATGTAATTAATGTCATCCTAAACAAACTGGCCACTTTCACAGTTAATGTGGAGCAGCAGCTCTGTGAGGTCAAACGAGTGTTTTTAGTTAAATCAACAGTCTGATGACATCACGGAGCAATAAAGCAGCTCCGGTCCTCCATCTGAAACAGTGCTGTGACGTTGCTGCTGACTCTGTCCACAGTAGTTCACAGTTGCTGTCTGATCTCCACTCAGAGCACGCGGACTGCCGTCGACTGACTGAATAAGATACAAACTAACCCTCTAAATCCTGCTCATGTTTTGTGCCAAACACAAAAATATAAGCCAACATCAAGAAAAGTGATCTAATTTCAAAAGTCAGCAAATGAAGCTCATCAGTTGTCACTCGTACCTCCTCCTTCTTCTTGGGGTCTGACAGCGGATTTCTGAACAACGGCGAGTCTCCGTACGGCGAGTACGCCAGGACGCTGAGCTGCTGCTGGAGCATGGCCTGCTGGGACGCCGCTGCGCCCGGATCTGTGAGGGCTGGAAATAAGAACATACAGTGATGTTAACGCTGTGTGTGTGCCGGCAGCTTGAAGGAGAAACAGCAACAGTTAAAAATGGGAATATTTTAAATTCAGATTTCACGTCACGTTCACGGTTTTACCAGCTGTAGGCGGCCCATAAAAACAAACATAAAAATATCCAAACAAAGATGGAGCCTCTCAGCTGCTCACCGACGGGTTGCTGTGGAGCTCCGAAGCCCAGAGTGCTCGTTCCGGTGTTGAATCCGGCTGTTCCGAATGTTCCCAGCGTTCCCAGCTTGTTCTGATTGTTGCCAAACAGAGTCTGCCCAGCGCCAACTGAAGTGCACACACACATACACACAGCTTTGGATTAACAGTCTTATTCAGTTTGTTTCCACCCGACTCAACACAGGCGAATATCTACATTAAATCAGTGAGGCTTTCCTGACTGAAGGCAAATAAACGACGTGCAGGAAAAGCACACTTCTATCCAAGCTGCTGGAACTCGTAAATATTTTTTGATAAATTACTTCATCACGAAGTTTGTCATACATGTACAGCTGTGAAATATCATACACATATCTTTATAGACTGCATTAAATTCTTCCAGAGGTTTTCTTTTACCTGTTCCAAAGGTGGATCCCAGTCCGGGCCCCAGTCCTCCAGTGGCGGTCTTCCCAAAAAGTCCTCCTCCAGCAGGGTTTCCACCAAAACCTACAGCCAGAAAACAGGAGACCGCAACAAGTTAAAAAGCCCGACACATGGCTGCAGAAAACTTGGGCATGATTAGATCCTTTTGGCAGACTTACCAAAGGTGGAGGTGTTGGGTGCAGGTCCCAGTGTCAGGGTAGGTTTGCTCCCGAAGAGGCTAGCGCTAGTGCCGAAGGATGGGGCGCTGGTGGTGGTGGTACCAAACCCGGTCGTCTTAGGACCGAACAGACTCTGCTGTAAAAGCCAACATACACATTATATGTAAATGATCTCAAATGTATTATTCAAACCTAAAATTCAGCTTCGAGATGACTCAACACAGCTCAGTGAACCATTTAGCTCCTGCTAGAGGAGATCTGAATGTCCTTACAACACGCTTTACTCACATCAGGAATAAAAAGCACACACACTTGTTGTACCTTGTGAAATGAAATCAGATTTAATCTCGTGGTTAAATAAGACCAGTCTAACATCTGGATCAGATATTGGTCCGATGCAGAGCTGGTATGGAGGAAACCAACAGAAAATTGTTTTAGCAGGAAACAGCTTTTCTTCTAAACTTCACCACAAACTGAGGTCAAGTCAGTCAAAATAATGCACGCACAGTAAGATGGAGCCGGGTAAAGTAGAAACTAAAAGCAGGAGAGACTCTCACAATGAGCTGCAATCTGACAAGCGCATTTGGGTCTATGAGTCATTTTTCACTGTTTTATCTTGGTCCTGTTGCCACCTATAATTAACAGCAGTTTAGTCAATCTACATTCTTCCATGTTGGAGTTTATTTGACAAAGTTAGGACATGTCTAAGTAGTGCCTGTTTTAAGGGTCTTAAACATGAAGGATGATTCCCAGTCTGCAGAAATACAGATAATCAGACTGCTGCTCGGTATCAGCCGATACCCACGGCTGGGGTATCGGTAAACAGATCAACGCTCAACTTATGGAGCGTTCTTAAAGTGGTTTTTTCGGGTTATCTTCATACTTTAAATCAGATTACAGTGAATTTATTTTTATTCTATATTAATTTAAATCTGCAGAAATCAAAGCATTGAAACAGATCTAGCAGAGTACACCTCATGCACCCTTTTGGACTCCCGTGCGTGCTGAAGGTATCACTGAGACAGGAAGTGAGGCGGCTGCTGGCCGCCTGCAGGAAGCTGCCAGATTTAAAAATCACGTCTACAGCTTCACTGTAGATTTGTGAAACAAACAGCATGTTTGCACCATGTTTAACAGGTAGTTTGATAAAGGACTCGCTATCTTTGACTAATAAAAGGCCAGAATTGTGATTTTTTAAAGAGGGTCTTTTCAGTAGCACACTTCATGCTGTGTTCTCCACTCTACCTCTTTAATAAAACACTTTTTCCACTTTAATGTGAAAATTAAGGAAAGTTAAAGAATTCTGAATGTATTGAATAGGGATGATTTCTGTTACATTTCATCCACATTAAATACTTGTTTATTGGGCATTTGGTTAGGTCCAGCTCTGTATCCTTTCCAATTTGTGAGAGTAATCTCTTAAAACTGCACCCAGGAAGAACATTTTACAATCTTCTCACAGGTCAAAGGACGCTTCGTGTTCCTTCATGATGCTTCAGTAATATTCATACTGTTGACTGGTAATACCATAGGCTGTGCTACATGTAATTTAAACTATATTCAGCGTCTCTGATGCCACCGTAAACCTTTAGAGTGCAAAATGACACGAAATTCTCTCTAATTACACACAAACAAAGCTTCTCTAAATCTAAGTTTGGTGAGCGAACAGCTAAACCATCAGCGTTCAGATCAGGGGAGGTTCCGGCATTTATCATTACATCCTAAAAGGGGAGGAGCTGCTGCACACCAGACAGACACACATTTATTCAGAACTGGACAATAATTGGGTCTGGTCTGGTCCCGACCTGTGTGCCGACGTTTCCAAATCCGGCGTTGGGTTGGCCGAACAAGCCTGAGGCCGTCCCGAAACCAGTGGCGGTGCTGGTCTGAGCCGAGCCGAACAAGCTGCCCGACTGAGACGCCGCCGTGTTCCCAAACAAACCCTGAAGAAACATCCAGACATCCTCACTGGGACTTCAAAAACAGCTTCAGAGAAAACATGCTGCACCACATCCAAGAACTGAGAGTGACTGAAACTAAACTAGGTGACCAGACTACTACAAACTACAAACAATATTGTGATCTCTGAATTATCTAAAGACTGGGGAAAACCTAAACTGTATTAATCAACCTTGCTCTATAGCAAACTAAATAAAAACAGAATTTAAAACGACAGCAGAGTCAAACTTTCAGCTTTTTTTCTTGTTCTGCCTCTGCTGTGAGTCTGGAGTTTAATCATTTTTACTTCAATACTTCATGACCTACAAACAGAACTCTTTATCGTTATGGCTTACGGAGAGAAACTGTTCTAATAATATATCGTCAGGTTTCTTGTGCAAAGTGAAGATAACGTGAAAGTTTGATTCACACAAACAGTGAAAACAGAGAGAATCTCACCATGGTGCTGGTGTTTGCTTGTCCCATCGTGTTGGTGGGGCCGAAGGAGAAGCCGGTGCTCTGGGTGGTGGTGGTCTGACCAAACGGCTTGAAGAGGCTGCTGGCCTGTTGCTGGTTCTGCTGACTGAACAGGCCACCCGTGGTCCCACCAAAAGCACCAGTAGTCGCTGAAAAGACAGAGAGGAGAGAAAAACACGTTACTTTATACGCTTTTATCAACACGTCTCATCTTTGGAGTCACTGTCATCACCACTCACCAAAGGTGCTCTTGTTTTGGCCAAAGGAGAAGCTGGGGTTGGGAGCTGAGGAGCCAAAGAGGCCGGTGGTGGCGCTGGAGGTGGCTGTGGCCTGAGCAAAAAGACTGCCGGTTCCTGCCGCCATCGGGTTGGTCGGACCCTTCCTGCCCGCCTGGTAGTCCTCCAGCCTCAACTCCTGCAGGTAGATGAAGGAAGACTTGTATAAACACACACACACACACACACACACACTTCAGCTGAGTGAAAACTGACCTCCAGAGATTTGTTCTCGTACTCCTTCATTGCTGTGATGCACTGGTGCTTCGTGTTGATGCTCGTGGTTACGCCTGCTTTCACCATTGTGTCACTTCCTGTTGGAGGCTGAAAAAAGGAAAACACAAGGAGCACAAGAAAAAGGTGAGAAGGATGACAAGAAGAAAGAGGGGGCTAATAAAAGGAGGAAGCAGATGGAGGGAAAGAAAAACACCACAGAGGAGGAGCAGAACCTGAAGACTGGAGCGATCATGCAGCACAGCTGCTGCTTTACTCACGTTGAACTTCACGGTCGTTCCCGGCTGCTGATTAGCTGAGAACCCTGAACCTCCAAACAGGGAAGTAGTCCCGCCGAACGGGTTGGAGGTGGTGTTGGTCGAGCCGAAGAGACCACCACTGCTGGTGCTTGTCCCAAAGCCTGGAGGACACGACATTACACACAGACACGAGTCAAACAGACACCCTGTGTTTAAAAATCAGCAGAAACACATTTCAAGCAGGAGTTTTTTGTGTTTGTAGTATGGACTATAACTCTTCTTCATCTTTCTGATTTTCATGCCCAATGTCATGATTTCTTGTTAAAGTGTTCAGCAGAGAGGGGGAAAAACAGTGAGGTTTGGAGGGTTCTTACTTCCAAAAGAATTTGGTTTGTTGGCACCAAAAGCATTGTTCTGCTGGGAGAAGAGGCCACCACTGGTGCCTGTCCCAGTATTGCCAAACAGGCTGGTGGAAGTACCGCTCGGTGTGCCAAAACCAAAGCCGGTGCTGGTGGACGAAGTTGCCGGCTGGCTGAACGTGGTCGACCCAAAGAGTCCACCTGGAGGAAGAGGAGGAGGGACAGGGACAGGTTAGTGCTCAGTCATACACCTTTACAACATAATTTTAATGAGTTTTTTTCCCCATTTAGATTCCTCCCTTTATAACTGAACTGCCTATAAAGGCTAATTTTACTGTTTGTATAGAACTGTTACATGCTCAGACTGGGCAGGGAAGGAACTGGCTGCCTATGAAATAAAGAAAAATGAAAGATGTGAAAAACAAAAACAGATGAAGTTGAAAATAATGAATAGAAAGGTTTGAACTATCTCTGGGTTGGAGGAGGCCCGTTTCTAATCAGAGTTGATGCAGCCAAAGCCATGCTGGAGTTAGGACAGTGCTTTGTTTTAAATGCTGCATCAACAAACCAAAACTAAAATGAATTCCTGAGCATCAGAGACAGCATGCTGTGGTTCAGAGGAGACGTGTCCTGTTGGCAAAAAGCTAATCTATGCAGGCTAACTGGTATACCAGCTCGTCATGCCCATCGTGCAGGACTGAAACACTCTATAAACAAAATGCTCTGCTTTGGGAGCCTTGTCTGAGGTAGTGGCTTTATCCACACCACAGAAATCTGTTGAATATGAAAAACAAGCTGTGATGAACCTGGTTTATTCTGCGTGGTTCCAAACAGTCCTCCGGTGTTTGTCGTCGTCCCGAACGCAGATGCCCCGAAGCCCCCTGCCGTCCCAAAACCCGTGTCTGCAGAAACAGGAGATCAGACAAGGCCACCATCATTTACACTGACCTCAAACTGGAACCCTACAGAAAGCTTTTGTACAGGTTTCATCTGTTCATTGTGTATCAGGACAACTGGGGATGGCAACAACGTCCAACGTGAGCCCAAAGTGTCCCTTTAAGAATAAGTTCTAAAAATCCTGAGTGCTGGATTCAGGACGATGTGAGCTCGGCCTGAAACCAGACATTTTCAGCCATTAATGTTGTCTAATGTTTCCTTCACATAAACTCTTCAGGAAAAAATTGCAAAGTCAAAATTCTGTTTTATCAGCACACACAGGAGGATCTTTATTCTTACTTTATCTCCCTTTATTGGATCTGAATTCATCTTTTGTGTACTATGTTAGATATTTAACTGCAACATTGTGTACCTTTGTGTTGCAATGATTGGTATTGATTATGTTTTGCCTGCATGCATCTAAGCAGACTGAATCTGAAAGTCGCATAAAGTTTCTAATTTGTCTGCTGAAATAGATCAAATAAATAAACAAACCAACTTACTTTGCTGACCAAAGGTTGAGGAGGTGCCAAATCCTCCCGTCCCCCCACCGAAGGGAGTCCCAAATGATTTGTTGAACATCTTGCCCTGCTAGCAGGACAGCATAAGTCTTCTATGGAGACACAAACAAGATCATACAGTTTGAATTATCACCATATTCAGCAGCAGCGACAGCATCAGCAGCTACACACCAAAGTCCCACTGACTGGCAGCAGCAAATGTTACAGCTGTTTTTGTGGAGTCTGGTGGAGAGTAATAGCTTCGCTTGTTGCCTGACGGCAGGTAAAGCAGTGAAAACGTTATAAATTTGGTCTCCACTTAACCCCACACAAGTTCTTTAGTTTGTGTGCCTGCTTACTCTGCCACCTGCTGCAGGTAATAAACTGACTGAATCAGGGCCTCAAAAAAACTGAACTGTCCCAGGCGAGTAAAAACTGGATGAACAGCAGAAAGACTGTTTTCTGAGTTTCCTAACAAGTCAGCGTTAGCATTTCTTGCTGATTGGCCTGTTTAAAGTGTCTGATCTGCTGCTGCTTGGTAGAAAATGGTAACAGCCATTTCTATAGCAGCTTCCTAGTCTTACTGACCACTCAAAGCACTCTGGATTAAACAAACGCTGTTTACCGCTACATTCTAACAACACTTTATTCTCTTCAGCACTTTATCGACCTCACAGCCAATAAACAAGTCTTTGGACTGTGGGAGGACATACAAGAGGAAACAGAGCTATATGGAGCATCATTATTCAGCCTAAAAGCAGGCCAATACCGCCCACTGCCACTGGTGAAAACCAACCTGCTGTCAGGGCCTGAAATACATATTTCACAACTGTGAGGAATCCAACCTTTAAGACTCCTACATGTAGGCTTTCAACAGTTTGGAGGGGGTCAAGGCCGGTTCTAATTTGTGTGGGAATCTTGCGATCTTGAAAATATACTCGAGACGTCTTCAGATGAAAAACCAAAAAGGTGGAAAGGCCCAGGTACCGAAACCCTAGAGGGAGTTATCCCCTTTGAAGGTGGTCTTTGACCCACTATTGACTAGGAATGGCACGATACCACTTTATGCCCGATACAGATACTGATATTTTACATTTGGATATCTGCAGATACAAAGCTGATCTTTAAAAACAAAACAAAAAAAAATTAAATGCCTGGATGCATTTTACATACGTGAACAGTCTCTCAGACAACAATCGCTCCATCACCTGAAGCCTGCTGCTCCTATGTGAGAAGGTGATGCACTGGCTTATAGCATGTTGCAAATTTCCTTAGGACTACAACTATCAGTTATTTTAGTAATCGAATATTCTATCGATTATTCCATCGATTACTTGAGTAATCAATTAGGAAATACTTTTTTTTCCGTATTAACAATTCATCTGCATATTTTAAACTTCTCTACTGCAGTTTTCTGTGTCTCTATGACGACTCTGCCTCTCTGTGCTTCTGCAGACAGGCTGCACATAAAACAGTAAGCAGCTGAGGCAGACCCGTTATAGAGACGGTGAGCTCAGGTGGAGCAAAAGGAAATGTTTCTCTAGCATCCAAAAGAAGCTTTTTTTCCCCCACCTGTAAACACCATAAAACCTTTACTGGGAAACAGTTGGAGGTCCTTCCTCAACCACCTGATCAGAAAGTGAAGAAAATAGAACTTTGTAGCTGCTCCATCCACTGTTTGTTTCACTCATACTACTTTTCCTCCGCAGAGGTGCCAGTGCCTGTGTCTGTTTCAAGGAACCGGCAAAACGCGCTTTGTGAAATGCTCCTCTACATACAAGTCTGAGCGGGTCCTCATCTGGACATGGAAGCCAAAGGGCACAAATGTGGTAGAACAGCTGTTGTGCTGCGAACACATTATATGGTCCAAACTACTGCAGCCTCTGTGTGCAACACAGAGGTAAACACAGACAGCGCACACAAGACAAGTGCACACTTTAGGTTCAGCCTTAGAGCCCAAATTAATTCACAGCCTTGAAAATTGCATTGTTTTTGCCAGTATTTGAACCACTGAATTGTTCAAATACTGGCCCCGGAGAGGAGGCCAAAGGAAAAAAATGCAGTACTTAAGTTAAAAAAATATGCAGATGAACTGTTAATACAAAAAAAGTAATTCTTATCCAATTACTCGAGTCATCGGAGTATTTGATACAATACTCTATTACTAAAATATAAAAATGATAACTATTTCAAATTTAATTTTCTTTTCAAGAACATGATGAAGACAAAGGTGGATTTTCATGCTTTTACTGATAATTATGGGAATCAAGTTTTGACTTCTACTAGGAGGAGGTTATACAAACTGCTGGCTAATGAGTCAATGAGCCTTTTTTATTTGCAGATTCATTCCATTCCAAATTCCATTCATTTTCATATACTAACTTCTATATTTCAGACACGATCAAATGTTCAGTTATGACCACGTGACCTTAAAGGTTAAAGGTCAAGATTAAGTGCTGATGCCTGGTTCATAATGTAAACGCAATCCAAAATCTGATAAGTGCCGTGCAATTGCTAAGAAAGCGATTGAAAGATGTACTACTTTTTTTTTTCAAAATCATAGAATAAAATCATCCATTAAAATGTTTTAGCGACTTGCCCCCAAATTTGCTGGATTCAAATTGCTCTAGAATGTGAACCCCTGGTCCGATTTTCAAAAAGCAAAGTGTTCTGTAATGTGTGTGAATTGTTCTATACGTTTAGCTTAGAACTGAAATCAAGCTGACAAGATTTCCCCTTCATCGTGTTTGAATCAGTTCTAGGAGGACACCTATCAGCCATGCGAGGCTTTCGGGGAGCAGGGTGAACTCGGCCAGTTCAGAAACTGACCCCGATCCGGCTCCACGTGCAGCTAACCGAGCAGAGCCGCCGAAATTCAAACCACAAGATAAACTTTGTATCAGGAGAACTGGGTTTGAAGCAGCAGCTAACCCGGCTTCTTTCCGTGTGAGTCCGAGCCAGACCAAACCAGCTCCAACCCGTAGGTGAACTCACACAGCTCCATTTCCGCACCCGCTAACAACAAGTTAGCTCAGTGAATCTACCGGGCACACACCCAGCTATGAAAGAGCGGTTAAGGGGCAGGGTGAACCTTTCAGCTTAGCCACCATAA
>VUQK01039237.1:0-10977 GCA_015106715.1 Bujurquina vittata
TAAACCGTTAATGACAATAGTTATTATGTTTGAGGTAAAAAAAAAAAAAGCTCATTCTACACCATTTCTGTAAGCAGTAAAAAAGATGTGGAAATAACTGAAGTGTCTATCAAACACATCAAATCTGTGCTACAGGTTTCTCTGAAAATGTGAACTTGCTATGAGCAAACATTACTACCACTTAACCATTTATTAAAAATTACTAATGCAAATTTTTGTTTATGGAAGATTGCACGGGAATATAATTATTAAACAACAACTGCAATTAAATATCTGGTTTAATATCTTTGAATTCTGTTAAATCAGTTCAATATTGCCTGTAGTCACAGTGCTGTTGCTCCCCTGAGCGTTGTGCAAATAAATATTGTAAATGCAGTCTCCCTTCCTTGAAATTTACTGGAAACTCAAATTTTTATGCTTCAGTCTGATGCATCATTGCGCCTCAAAATTACTGCTCTTGTGGAACAGCCGTGTTCGTTTTCATTTTTCAGCACAAGCCTGTTCTTGACACTTTAAAAGAGGCAGCAAATTCACAATTTCACTGAGACTACAACAATGGTAATAAAACCTTTAAAAAAAAAAAAAAAATATTTATCTGCCTCCTTGACCTGAGCATTACCTTGTGTTTGAACTTGTTAGAGTTTTTATTCTCCTTCTTGTTCAGGTCAATGAAATAGTGCGTGATGCGCTCCTTGCTGCGTGCCTCCATGTCCCAGCAGATCTTGAAAGAGTCGCAGGTGATGTTGCTAATCTTGATGTTCTGAGGAACAGGGAGCTCCTCCATCTCGGAGATGCTGCTGTCCTGGGATTTACTTCCTGTGCAGTTCAGGGGGAGGAAAAAAGAAAAAAAAAGTGAGTGTTAAATAGAAGACACCATAAGATATGGTTCAAAGTTGCTCTATAAATCCTTCAATACACATCAGGTTCTGACCAGCGAAGTAAATTTGTGTAAATTCAATACAATATAAATTATGCCTGCTAGCACTCATATAATTTGACAACCTAAGTGTGAAGACACACAGACCAATGACAATAAGTCACACTTGTAACCGCATCAAGTCATCAAGTACACACCTTTTAATCTTACTTAATCAACCTTACTGACTCTAAACCTATAAGGGGGAATTATTCCACACTGGCAGCACTAATATAACCACCATGTCACACACGCGCGCAGAAACCTACTGCAATGCTCACTGCCATATACAGTGTGTTTCCATGGCAACGCATCATTCCCTCTACACATGTACACCTATCTGCTCTCCAGAACATATGCGGCATTAAATATTTTAAATGCTCGAATCCCCTTCTTGTCTCGGCAGAGACTGGTCAGTTTAGAATCAGTTTTATGGATAAAACAGACGCCTCAGTGCCGGCCATGCACGTACAGTAAGCCTGGAACAATAAAATCTGAAATGCCAGTGAATATCACAGAAGAGCCATTATTTTTATTTCCAATTCTACATTTGGATTCTTGAACTCACTTTCATAATTCAAAGTGAACTATTGAGCTTTAAAAAAAAAAAAAATCCATCTGAAACAAGACATTTTCAATTCCTTCTCCAGTCTTCTAAGCAAATTTCTTCTGATTGGCTGCCCCTTTGGAAACAAAAGATTACAGCGGGTGGGTGGGGCTTCTGTCCTCCAGAAAAATAGGAAAACAAGCATAAACAGTAAATGCTCACATTTTTCCACCCAATTCCTGGTGTGTTTGGTTAGGACAAAAAGCTTACATTGCTTTCCAAAGAAATGGATCAATCTCAGCTTTATGTGAGCTGCCATAGATTTCATGCACTATAGGTCACTGTAACATGTAGCAAGGGCTTACAACCCAAAGTGCACAGTGAGGCCAATGAAAATGTCAAAACGGGGCTGAATAAGAGCTTTGTAAGATTAGGATGAATATAGACTTTGCATCACACTATGGGACGCCCACTTGGCATGGCAACAATGTGTTTTCTGTGAACACTCTGGGGTCTAAACAAGAGTAAAATTCAAGAATGCAGTGTTTGGGGGTGATGTGCAACATGGCTGAATTCAATAGTGTGTCAACAATGGCAGAAGCAGCGGAGCGCGGAAAATCTCTCTGTTCGTCAAATGAGAGAGGGCAAGATAAAAGACTAATCCCATAATTGGGAGCGTGGACTCTTCTGTCTCACCTCTATCCAACACCAACAGCAGAGCATGGGCACAGCGATTCATTTTTAGAACCTTTTTTTTGACCTTTTCAAATCACAACTTTATGACCATCTAAGAAAAATATCCATTAGAGGCATGTTCTTTATCACCACACCACACCAGACCCCCCACCTACTTTCCTAATCACTAGTTCCAAAGCACAACTAGCTGATTACTAATCATCTTTAACTTTAAAAAGACCTCCTGCTGTTAAACTCTTGGACCAAAATGCTGCTCATTTTGATTCAGGTTTACCATCTCTACTTTCTACACACGTCTTGACTTAGACTTTGGGGGGCACTAGAGGAAAGGGATCCTGCATATGTAAAAATGTAAACATGCCAGCAGTTAAATCATCACCTGATCTGTTATGACGTGATCGTGCTTGGCTCTTAAACCTTATGTGGGCACTACTGCGCCTCTTTATTTGTGAAATCACCTCATCCTGTTGCCAGTCTGCCTTTAAAGTCCATCTCATTATATCTAAACCCCACTGAGCTGATAATTTTGGCTCAGACCAGACTGAGCGGGTCAACAGAAGACGTGACGGAGCAGACCTCTGACAGAAAACGCTCCACTGAGTCAGCACAGACCAGACAGTGATGCAAGCACGAAGCTTGCATAAGGTCCCACCTTTATGTTTTCTGACCTTTACCAGGCCTGTTGTCATTCTCTGACACTCATGTCAGCAAAAGATGAAATATACCCAAAGGAAGCGAAGCACTGGCAAAGATTTCACAATTTACGTACCTCTCAATTCTTCCTACCTCTGGCTCTCTGCAGTGCACGACTGTAAACATTAACCTACACTAAACACCAAACATGAAAAACCTGCTAGCTCACTCGCTGTGTTGTGCAGAGCAGGTTACTTAGCCTGTGCTCCTTAAATTGTTAATGTTAACACTGCTGTTTTCCTTAAAAACTAGACCCCATGCAGGTCTTTGCACTCCCATCTCTGCAACTCCACAATACTGATTTACCTCACTTACTCTAATGCTCTCCTAATTAACCTGCAAATGAAGAGCATTACACTGATGCAGTGAAGCTTTTTAAATGCAGCCAGAAATTACCTACAGAACACTATTAAAGGCAACTCAGTCACAGTAAAGGCTATGCCATTAGGGAAAGCAAGCCCTGAAGGGCAAAGGAAAAGGTACTGACATGTCAAGTTCTATAGACATATTTACAGACATTTGACAGATTAAAGAAAGTGCCTTAGTAAGGGCTACCACATGCCACCAGAACAGCCTTGGCATTAATCCTCCCAGTCTCTGGAACTCTACAGGGACAACACACCATTCTTCCAAAGAAGATTCCCTTGTTTGTCATTTTGATAATAGAAAACCGTGGTTTCTAACACATTAGTCTGACATCTCCCAGAGGTTGAGATCTGGGGATTGGGGGCATCATTTCCATACTCATAAGACAAGTTCAGTGAGCCCATTTTCCCTATCGATGGGGGCATTGCTACCCCGGAACAGACTACTCCTATCATAGGATAAAAGGTGCTCACTCATAAAACTGACCCTCTCAGTCCCCTCATCATAGAGGTCAAGAGATGAGGTTTGTCTTTTAATTTGTTAAGCTGAAGAATGATGTGTACAAAATATACAAAAAGGCCAAAATGAATTGGTAATATAAATAAAACAAAGCAGCTATCCTCTGTGTTCACCAGCTTTGTAAGAGCTAGTGTTAAAGCTCAGGTCTGAATCCTTCAGGACTCGGAGCGAAAGCCAAAAGGGATGAAGGTCAGGCAGTAAGGGAGAGAGCAGAATCTTTTACAGCCTCTCACAAACCCTCACCCTTACTTAATGTGCCAGCGCTGCATCAGTTTCTATGCCAAATTCTCATTTTGCTGAATCATAATTTTAACACAAAACTAAAATATTGTAATAAGCTGCTCTTACTTTCTCTCCATTCACTGCATTCATTATGCCATTTACTGGGTGAGGGTGAGGTAGGGGAAATTTTTGCTTGATCATTATCGAGCAGACTGTTTTGGAGCAAAAGCTTGAGAGCTTAGGAGTGCAGATTATTCATGCTGTGCACATATGCACAGATAGTTCAAAATAAAAGATTTGTAGATGCAGAGCACCAAAGAGCTGGCTCCAGACACCTTATAGAAAACAACAACAACAAAAAAACATTAGGCTTAAAAGATGAAAAGCCTTAAACACTGAACCTACTGAAGTTTAAGAAATGGACCTTACTGGTTATTGCCCTTTTACTGTTTAAACAGTCAAACACCACAGGGAAAAGCAATAATGCAGAAGGATCAATATAAATCTTATTAACATGCATACATGGAGCCATTCTAATGGCTCTTTATGGTGGGATTTGTTCCAGTCACACCTGCCTCCAAATTATAAATTACTTGTTGGCACTCTTTACCAGCAAGAGGAAAGTGATTTGATTTCCATCTAGGCCATTTAGGCAATGTAAATGTACTCTCTTGGTGGCTGGAGTTTCCATCATGCGAGACTGCATTATGCGCCATTTGAAAGTTCATTCTTCTTCGAAACAAACTTTCAATCAAGTTTAAGGCTCAAAAACCAAATTTCTGAGCATTGTTGGCGAGCGTGTTAGATTACCACTTCTGACTGCACAAGTAGGTACTCAGACAGACAAGCCTCCTACATTTGAAGTTGCAGTGTTGAGTCTAAAATTGAACTGTAGACATGAGCAACACAACAGACACTCGGCATAGATGCTCGCTGTACTTTAAAAAATCACGCCTTTGTTCCTCTCAATGCACAGGCTAGACCGAGAGAGATCATGCTGGGAGTGAGAGAAGCTGCCAACAGAAAAACATCTTTCTCTCGGAGTGAGATAAACAATGCCCTGTTCATCGAGGTTACGCAGTCTGCGTTCTACCTTTTAGGCATCAATAAGGCCTCGGAAAGCAAACAAGAATGAGTAACACTAATTTAATAATGCAGTCTTTAGTTAAGTAGGTTCAAAAATCAATACAGAGGAGGATTTTTAAAACTTTTCCAAGACCAGAATGAGTCATCACTGCTCATTTACACAGAATATGAATCCCCTAAGCTCAGACTTTTGTGTTTTGTTTCATTATTATTTTTTTTTACATTTCAAGTTTTGCATTTCTGAGGTGAAGGATTTTTATATATGCCAGCAGTAGAAAAAGAAAGCAAAGGAAAAAAAAAATAAACACGAATGCTTGCAGTGGTGCAAGTCAAGTGCAAGTGAATATGTTATGCAGTCAATAAGTGACTACATAATATGCACCTGCAACTCTTGCCAGCACAGTCATGAGACACAACTGCTCCCAGTGAACACAGCCAAAGTAAAATGCCAGCTTACTCACATGATGCTGTATGGCATAAGGCAGACCTGCTGTTGTGTCATGTTGGTACATACTGGATAAGCTTTAAAGAGTACCCACTGAGTATTATTTATCACAGGAGTCTATAGCCATGGAGCCACACACCAAGATTAATTTAAAGGGGGTGGTTGCACTGTTACAGTGAGTCTGTGTGGGAGAAACGGCCTTAGAGAAATTGTACGGCAGAAAAGTTTGGCTAGAAATTGTTGTTAGCGGATGTAATTCTAGTTCCAAGAGTATGTCTATATAACCCCAAGCAGCTTCACCACTAGCTGAGTGGGGTGGCCAGGCTTCAGTCTGTGGTGCCCAAGGCCACTCTTTGGCTCCAGCCCTGCTGTGCAGTGATAACACTGCTTTGTTAGCATATTCACAACGACAATGAACATAAGGAAACTTTGGAGGAATTATCCATGTTCATAATCTTGAATTTAGCATCTTAGTATAATTGTATTGTCACTAATGAAGGTATTTTGAAGGCATTTTGTCACTAGTTGGAATGAAAAAAAAAAAAAGATAATCTGATCAAGCTAAGGGGGGGGGGTCAAGGGAGTGAAATCACTTGACTCAGTATGACAATATCTTTACAAAGATGGACATTTGTGAAGATAAGCGTCCCTCACTGCCAAATTGTTCTTATAAAGATTTTCATGATGTCCTCAGATCTAGCGTCGAGGGAGTCAAAAATAAATAAAAATAAATCTATCCATTGAACTACTTATCAGTCCATCTGTCCATCCTGGAAATGCACATCCTAGCAGACTTGGGATGTTACAGCTATTCTAGAGAGAGAGATTTCAAAGAGCACAGCCACACTGCTTGGTTACATTAATAGCAGCCATCCGTCATGGCAACTTCATCACATCAGCAGGCACGGCACAGAGGCCATGCGAGACATGTAGTGTGTATTTGATTACGCCCTGCAAATGTGCATTAACTGTGGATATAAAATCAAAATGGTGGGCACCAGTCAGCCTTACAGGGGTTGGTGACAAATTTATTCAGCTCAACATCATGAGAGCCATCTATAGACTATGGACGACTGCAGCAGAGAAACTCTGCTCACATGAGTTGATGCTATGACTTGTGCTGCCCCTCATTCTTAGCAAAACTTGCCCCACACCCACATACTCATGTCACAGTCCCATCACGAAACTGAACCATTAACACCCCGCCGAAACACGGCACACAGAAACAACTTGTATCCCACCATTTCTTTTGTGCACTGAAATTCTCAAACAGTCCTCACTGTGTTGGAGAGTGCTCTTTCCCCACAGACAGTAAGTCTACTGAAGTATTATGCATCCATTTGCTGGGTCAGCATAGGCATAGAAGCCTCTCATGCTGGTAATTAAATATTAATGGTTTGCAAGATAAATTTAGAAGGCCATGTAACAGTGAAATGAATGCAGACCTTGGGAAAAATGTACGCATGGACCGGATAAGATAATCCATTTCCAGGAAAGGTAAAAGTGAGTGATGCAGTGTTTTGGAACGGGTGTGGCTGGGCCAGTGTAAACTCTACAATTTGAGAAAAATGATACTTGAGCACAATTCAGAGGCTGGTCAATGCCACAAAAAGATAATCCAGCCACACTGTAAACTAGTGTCAAAAGAAACTGACCAACTGACTATTCACAGAAATACTCCACTTTGCTGCTGTCAACACTAAATGTGTGTAGAAGAATGCACAAACATACATAAATCCCTTCATACCTGTGCATGAAGTTCAAGTTTTGCTCACAGTACAGTACATGACATGAGCTTGTATTGTCACTGCATAGATGCACGTTTCAAGTAAACCAGCAAAAGCACAAAGCACAACTAGTTGTCCTGAAGATTTTGCACAGAAGGTGGACATTGTCACTGCATAAACAGAGAGTATGTGGGTGTCTCAAGGACGCACAATATTTACACTGAGTAGACTAGTTGAAAAAGAAAGTAGATGCAACACAGAAAGCACAGAACTGGCAGTGTTCCTTTGAGAAGTGCAGCTCCAGCCTATTCTGCAAACCAGTTAGAATCAGCACTAAGAGGGTATAAACTCTGGCAGCTAAAATATTGCACAGTGGCTAAGGAGGCTTAATAAAACGCACACCACAGACACGCTGAATGCCCTAACCAGCCACTATACACATATAAATCAATCTGGCATAGCTACGAGAAAAGAAAAGAACCCAATTATACAATGAAAAGGTGTGATCATATTTCATGTGAATTAATTTCCAGTCTTAATTAAGAGACACCTCTGATCAGGCGTCTTGACGCAGATGTGAAATTAGCGGTGTGTAATTGCACTGATGGGTGTGTAGGGCTGCACCGCCTGAGCACACATGTGGGTGCAGCCATGTTTCTGCCTCTCATTCTCTCCTGATGATGACTTGCCTTTTTTCCTCTCCCCACCATCAAATTCGCACCAGGGTTAAGCCCGCCTAACGCAGCAACTTCTTGTTAATTTTCATACTACAAGTCTGGCTTATAAAAGCCCATTTTCTATCGTGGGATTTATTTCAGCTCTTAATTTAATGGAAAATATTCAGGAAACTTTTGATTCGTGGAAGTAAGCAACAGACAACCACTCGTGGACGCAGCTGGGAGACTTGATGAATTATAAACGAAAGCGCAGGGGAGAGTTTCACGGGAAATAGGGGGTCATTTGTAATTATAAATTTTGCAGGATAACACGCAGTATGTGCGCAAAATGGGAAAAGGCAACTCCTTTGGCAGAGGACGGGAACCAGTGATTATAGGCGGGGTGGCAGCCGGCCTCTCTCCAGGTTTGTGGTGCTGAAATAAAGAATCATTTACACTAAGATCACTGCTTTCAAGTTAAGGAACAAACATTTATTTTGAGCCAAGACCTTGCTGCCATTGTAAAGACACTCAGTTATTCCGAGCACGCACAAGCGCACCATCCATTCATCCATCCAAGGAACCAGCGGAGCCACCTGCCCCTATCACTTCCACACAATAAAGGGTACAGCATGCGGCGACAACCACTGACAAACTGACTGCATACCTGCAGTGACTCCCAAATTAACAGAGGCCCAAAGCACCGGTATTATGCGGAAACATTTTAGCACAAAAGTGAAAAGCAGACAATCCCCCCCTTACCATCTCGTTCGCATAACTGTATGGCGTCCAAGCTTAGGTCCTTGATCATCCCCTCGCAGGGACTTAATGGACTGTTGATGTTGTGCGCCAAGCCTGGTACCTCCATCTCTACAGAAGAGCCTGGATGCTGCTACTAGTTAAATGCTGACGCTCGTTAATTTCGTGCACGGGACTTGCACACGTCGTTCAGGAATGGGAAACGAAAGAGAAAGAGCCTGGTGTCCAGTCGGTCGCTCACAGCTCTCCTCTGTCTCTGGGGTGGTGCGGCTATTGGCGCGTCAGAGGAATCGTCACGGGCTCGAGTAGCGCACGCCGCCAGTTGCAAAATGAGGCATAGCAGCTTCTGCGGGGATCCGTTTAAATGTATATCAGCATGTGCGTTTATCTTATTTCACACACTCCCCAAAGCAAATGGCGCTTCTGAGTCTTCAGAGCCACAAGTGTGTGTGTGTGTGTGCGCGCCTGTCCTGTATGTTATGCCGCCGCCGCGGGACAGTTGAGCATGAACAGTTCAGCGGATTAGTACAGAGACGTTCTGCAAATTCAATGGCTTCTTATGTAACCAGATTAGCTCGGTGCTCCTTCCCCGGTTTAGGTCTCCCATCCAAACCGTCCACACGCTCCCGTTCTTTCCCATTTCACGTTTAACGTCATCCCAGCGAGGCGCTCACATGTCCTTATTTGGTGAAGTGCAGTCCTCTTCTCGCAGGAGCGCAGGTGCAAGTGGACTTTACGGTAATGAGCAGTGCGCCGACTCTGACATACTGCAGGACACAAGACGAGGGTTATTTGTCACAGCGGTTATACACAGTACAGTGCACAAGTGTGCATGTGACAAATAAACCTTCTCTTGTGTCCACAATGGATGACCAGCCTTACCTCTGCTTTTCCATCTCAGTTACCAGCCGTCTTGCCTTGTGCACGTTGGCGCCTAATAACATGCAAAACACTCAGTTCATAGCGAGAAAAACACACTTTATGCCGGGTGTGGGTGTATTATTATCTCCATTAGACCGCTACACCCTTTTTTTTTTTATCAGTGCCTCGCAGGAACAGGGTAAGCAGGGCATAAAAGGTCAAGTGCACGTTGACAAGGCAAGGCTTCCGGGAGCCTTTAATAACAGCAGAAGTTATGGCTCATCATCATGGAGTCATTCTCTTTCTTATCCCTCCTAAAGCAGTCTTCCGTCGTCTCCATGCGCCACATGGGAGCATCAGAGTGAGGCGGTGTCGCTTTCTGTTTGTTTTTGCGCAAGGCGCCCGGAGGAGAGGCCAGAGTGCTTATCTATTCTGCGGACAACGGATTCTGCAGCTGCGCCTATGCCCCCCCACCCTTAGCCAGGGTGCTCCAAACAACAAAGAGAGGGAAAGAGAGCTGGGACTTGTGTAAGAGGGAAGCCACCCTAACTCTTCTGGGGAAGCACACTGACAGAGCATCGTCACCTCTAAATTTGAGACAACAAAAATGATAGATTAATGAAACTTAAAAAAAAAAAATTGTAATTTGAAATTTTGATTTGCCTGCAGTAAAGTAATTGGCTTGCGTTTTCATGCAGCTTGAAGGATTAAAAAATGGGGTTATGGCAGGCAGGCGAATTAAACTCCTGATAAGCCCATAATCACTGTGGCATTCAGATTCAAACATATAAGGCGCAGCACTGAAGCTTTTCACTAAAGCATTGCTGCCCCTGGCGCACATTTCCTACCAGGGCTCAGTACGCTGATCACAAAATCACCTCAGTTTTGGGGGAAATGCCAGATTCACTTTTAAAATGTAAATTTAAGTTATTTGTAGCATGCCTTTAAGTGTATATATTTGCTACATTACATGATTTGACGATTGCACCCCCCCCCAGCTGTGTAAAGAGCATTATAATTATATCCACAGATTAACACTGCATTTGTTTAGCTTCCCCCCCTCCCTCATTTCGGAAACCGGCTCATCAAAAGTCAATGGGCAGTGACTAAATCATAAACAAAAGCAACTAGAGCACACCTAATAGCCCTAAGTGCATCAGCTTAAAAAGCCTAATTGCAATATGCCATCATCAATTTCTCTTTGTTGCCCCTCCCCCCCTTTTCTTCTGCTGCCTGCTGTGCTGATCTGCTTTGAGAGAGGAGGAGCAGGATGCGTGGGGGGGGGGCAGTTCTGGAGGATTCCTTCTCATTCTACCTCCATCCCTCCTTTCTGCCACGCCATCTCTCTACCCACCGACATCCCCTCCAGCGCGAGTCGTCCTGGGTTAGCATCAGTGTTTCCAGTAGAGCTGCAGGAGGATGAAGGACAGCAATGCAACAGACACACACCCAGCCAACCCCCCCCCCCCCTCCCTCCCCCTTTT
>VUQK01039247.1:11806-22082 GCA_015106715.1 Bujurquina vittata
AAAAGCTGCGCTGCACACATATTTGACTTTCCCCGCTTTCATATCAAATATATTTATTTTAAAAAGATCCTGCCTTTTTTAAAATTCATCTTAAGGGCTTGTGTAGACAGGCAAACTCTGTTACACAGAGGCAAAAAGAGACATCTGGCTCCCCTTAGAGAACAGCTACAAGTGACAGGTTACTGGCACTGTAATTCGCAGTTATGTATGATTTATACGCTGTAGTAGGCATATGAATAAGGGAATAATACAGCAGTGCCTGTAGACAAAGAGCCTTAGTGATTAGATGGATTAGCAGGGTTTGATTCATTCTTGATAGTTTCTCTACTGTGAGGAAATATGGTAGCTAAAACCCAAGAAATATTTTGAAATTGTTTATAAATGGATCAAAATAGTTTTTTTTATGAAAAGATAACTGCACCAACAACTGTACATTTTAACATTTTAACCAGACGTTTTGTCCATGTACCTGCAGATTGAATGTTCAAGTATATCTGAATATTCAGAGAAGATTATCAAGTCGAATCACCTGCACAATGGTAAGAAGCGTCGTTTTGCATTATTGCCTTAATCTCATATCCATCGGTCTGAAGGCAGAGCGGTGCAAATATATCTGGGTGAGAAGTAGCGTGAAAAATCTGTATATTTCCATCATAACCGTCACACTTGACAACATTAGTTACAGTCCTGATAGTTAAATGGCAGCTCGTCTCTGATGTCAAATAACAGTAATCTTTGCCATCAATCAGAATTCCCTTAGTGGGGCTGATTGCTGTTCTGAAATACCCTGAACTTCACAGAAGGAGGATTGGAAACAGATGCTTGGTTTCATAACCTACATATTTTACATTAGGCTGGTTTTAATTTAATCTCTTATATTTATTTTCAGGTACTTAGCTTTTGATCTCAGGAACATGAAGGAGTTGATTCCCAAAAGCCTAGGGGCAAAGCTATAATGTATGGAGCAATGTTTTTGCAGTAATGATTATAAATATTAATATTCCAATAAGTATCTAAGAAAATTAGATGTAGAACTGGCTATCGATTAGCAAAAAACAATTAAAAGGGTCATTTAACTTGGAATTCCTTTAGCTAAAACAGGGTCATTGGGGTGGGGCGGCATGTGTAAGGACAGTTTGAGTAATTTCCTGTAATTTATGACCATTTGATTAACAAAATTTTCTAATAGACTCAACAAAATGAAAACCCAACTTACAAAACTGGTTAAAATGTATTATAGAGTCACGTGTTTCCCATTTACCTCTGGCTAAAATGTCTTATGGTGGCACTAAAAAGTTTTGCAGGAAAAAAAAACTCCATTTAGTCGTTGCACCTTCATGCTGCTTTAGAAAGAATGAATCTGTGTGCTGCATTTATTAATGCTTCAAACACAGATGGCTTAAGTTCACTGGATCAATGAACACCTGCACCGAGACAACGTATCATTTTAAAATTATTTTCCTTAATATTAAATAATAAAATCAATTCTACAGCTGATAATACTGAACTCCCTGCTACACCTCTTTAACTTGGTGGTGTCTTCTTCCTTTGGAGGTCAAAGATATCAGAATGGAAAACAAGACAAATAAAAGGCATGCATAAAAAAATAAAAAATTCAGGCACCAGATGACAACATTAATTAAGTTGTACTAATTTACTGCAATCCCAAGGCATACAAACATTGTCATCTGAGAATAGAGTCATTTTCTCTAATCTGATGAAAAAGCTGTGAAGTAATTTGCTGCCTGCTGTTTTGTGGCTCTGCACACTGCAGTTATTACCATCTTCAAGGGCAAGGTGGAGGAGGTGGAGCTGCCTGTGGAGAAGGTGGACATTATAATCTCTGAGTGGATGGGCTACTGCCTCTTCTATGAGTCCATGCTCAACACAGTCATCTTTGCCAGGGACAAGTGGCTGGTATGATGGTGCCGCTGGAGGTCTGGGGAGTTAAGCTGGGTTTAATGTGCATGCGTGTATGTGAGTGGCTGGCTGGACACATAACACGCAAACAGAGCAGACAGTGATCAAGTGGAGGATTTACTGTACACTCGCTTGCATGTGTCTGCTGGCCAGATGCTGAGGTCATACATGAATGATCAGGTTTCTAGCCTCAATGGCTTTCAGCAGGCTTTGAACTCAGCACATGTGATCTTTTGTTACATGCCAGGTGTGTGAACAGTGTGAGTGATTGATGGCCTTTGTGTGTGTTCACTGGATACCTGAATAATATTTTTTTGTATTCAGAAACCTGGAGGCCTGATGTTCCCTGACAGAGCAGCACTCTACTTGGTAGCCATTGAAGACAGGCAGTACAAGGACTTTAAAATTCATTGTGAGTAGTTGATGCATTTGTTGCAGTTTAAGTTCAACTCATTCTCTCTCTGTCTTCTTCTCAGCTGTGCTTAACTTATGCCTACTTTGTTGGCAGCACATAGTGGATAGCACTATTGTCTCACAGCATAAAGGTTCCTGTTTTGAACCCTGACTTGGGCCTTTCTGTATGGTGTTTGCAAGTTCTCTCTTTCCCTCAGTAGGTTCCCTCCTGCAGTCTAAACACGTGGATGTCAGGAGGAGAGGTAGATAAATTGTACAGAATAAAGCACTCTATGAATGGATGGCTAAGTGGGGCTTGTAGTCTAAAGTGCTTTGAGTAGTCAGTAAAACTAAAATGCACTACATACAGTCATTGCAAGAAGAAATTTTTCACAGAACTCTATGCAGTCCTGTGAAAAAAAAATCATTACACCCTTACTGCTTCCATAGGAATTAAGAGGCTATGTAGCAGCCAGATGCTGCTAATTAAATGCATTTGATTAATTGATCATCAGCAAATATGACTCCCTATATAAAAAAAACAGCCGTTTTTGCATTTGCTGATCTGGAGCATTCAGGTGTGTGTTAACACTATGCCACATGAGATTCACCCCATCTCAAACTCTACAGATCTCAGTTAGCATGTTAAATGTTGAACTTCATGACAGTACCATTAGTAAAAGACTGAAAAAGTATGGCTTGTTTGGAAGGTTTGGCAGGAGAAAGCCCCTTCTTTCTAAAAAAGCAATGGTTGGACGGCAGTTTAGCTAATGGGTGAGCAGGTGACCATATGCTGCAAGGCTGCAATGAAACAGCCTGGGTTTGATTCTGACCTGGGGCCAGACAGACAAGACCAAAGTGAAGATGACTGTCCATAATACACAGCATTACATTTGGTGAAAACCAAATAAATATATAAATATAGAAAATATATAATAGGGCTGCTTTAACTCTTAAATCTCCTGTAAATCATACCACAATAGAATGCGGTACCTTCTGTAAAAGTGGTTGAAATGTACAGGTTAAGTATAGCATTCGCTATGGAAACAGTACGCAATTATGCCTGAATGCAGCCAAATAATTTTTCACTTAATGGCAGTATCCAAATGGACTGTTATATAAAAAGCAATTCATTCCAACTGTTGTAAAACATGCCTTTAAAAAAAGGTTCAGGAGTATTTAAACCAGTGTGGCACTTTTATCCTGCAGTGCTCCACACTCACTGCATGTGTTCAAATATCTATCACAGCTGGAGGGCTGAGCTTAACCTTGTGGTCCAATATTAAAGGTGCCATTCAAACTTGTACATACATGGGCTTTGAATCGGGGTCAATAACGCCCACTGAGTTTCCTTTCACTGCACAGGTGGCCTCCTGTGCTTTATTACATCTAAGCGTACATAAAGGTACATTCTTACACATAGATCCCAAAAGAATTCACTTTACTCAAACCCTCACATTCTTATTTTTAGTTTCTCTGCGTTGGTGGCACACTCACCAACTCATCATACAGACTTAGTGTTTGGCCCCCTGACAAAGCAAGGTGGAGGGAAGGGACTGAGGGAATGGGGGAGGGAATGTGTTTTATGGTGTGCTTGCAGTCCAAATTATAATAATAATTTTTTAAAAAAAAGGCTGCCAGACATTCTGGAGGAGGTAGAGGAGGAGGCCAGAATGTATTTTCGGGAGGGCTTGTCTTTCTCCACATACTGCCATGGATAGACAGAAAGACAGTGGGACTGTTCTTCCTGGCAGAGTTAAGCGCTCTGTTTTATTTTCTCTGCTACCTTTTTTGTGCTGACAGCTTAGCAGGAACAGAGCCTCGCGAGCGACCTGAAAACTCAGGAAGAAAAGAAATCCAGAAAACACATGTTGTGTGCATGCTCATTCACATGGGTATCTGTGTTTAAAAGTGTCTGTTTTTGTATGCACAGGGTGGGAAAATGTATATGGGTTCGACATGAGTTGCATTCGCAACGTGGCCATCAAAGAGCCTCTGGTAGATGTGGTGGATACCAAGCAGGTGGTGACAAACGCCTGCCTCCTGAAGGTCAGTCTGCCCCTTTGCACATGTTTGTGAATACATTTTGTCTGCAGCATGATGTCAGGCTGTTTTATACCTGTTTGTGGCACGTATCCAAACACTTTTTTTCCCTTTATTTTCTGATACATGAATTCCCAGAAAAAGACAGACAGCTACGATTCCCTGTCCCTCTGAACGTTCCCAGTCTGTTGAGACTATTTTCTAGTATACAATAGAGGTTTCTGGCAGGCTGTAATAGGCTGCAGCTCCGTTTTCATGCTTAAAGATACAACAGCAGCTTGTCTTTCATCTCACAAATGAACAGAGGATGAGAGCTTTCAGAGAGGGGATAGCCTTTTTGTTTGTCCTTGCTACCTTTACCTTTTCTCTATTTCACTGTCCTTTTTCTCTCTATATATCATGTTTTTCTCCTCTGAGTATTTTATGTCTTCTTTTTCATTATCTCTTATATCATTTTATAGCCTCGTTTCTCACTTTCACTTTCCTAATTACTCCCCTGTTCCTTTCATCTTCTGTCCCATTCTCTGATTTAAACAATGTCAGGCCTCAGTAGTCTGAGTGAATAGGGAGGTCTCACTCTGTCTCTCCCTCTGTGCGATGGTGAAATGTCCCACAAGAGCAGGCATTGAGTCACCAGTGGGAATGAAATGGGCTCTCCATCACTGTGATAAGTGATGCTCCTGCTTTTGTGTTCAAAAAAGGTGATTCATGTGCGAGGATGGAGGGGCTGTTTCTGCTTAGCTACTGACATGCCTGTCTGAGATTTTATTCTCGCTGCCTGTCTCTCTTTTTACATGTATGTATTCAGGGCATCTTCACCCCAGCCCACCCCCACCCCTGCCAGCCACTTCATCGTGTCTTAATTCAAACTGCCAGTCATTCCTCGCATTCTAAAATTACAAAGTCGCTCCCAGGGATTTTTTTTCTCTCCTCCTGCAATTTGCTGTGTACAATACTGGCCTGGTATCATTGGAAAGGACAGAGGTGTTAAATCCCAATCTGTCATGGTGACGCCACATGGCCGAGTGCTCCGAAGCCCAGTCGGCTGGGCAAGATGAACAGGTTGCAGTATTTAAAAAAAAAAAAAACCCAAAACACTCCATCCTCCTAAATACAGCATCATCTACATGCAAAGCAGAGACACACACCTGCTCCTCCTCTATTTCGAACCCACTCTGATGCCTAGCAGGTGACAAAATACTTGCTTGGCTACCTCAGTAAGGCATGGTTTGCTATAACACACACACACACACACACAAAACCTCTCTCCGTTGCGGACATGAGGGAGGACACCCACACAGCATGTGTAGTGCGAGCAGGCTTCATTTGCCAGCCGTGATTCAACCTGTGGGCTTTCACACACACACACATATTCTCACACATGCACGATAATCATGGTGAATAATCAAGAGGACTCGACATGCATGTGCCGCATATGTATGTGAGAGATCACAAATGGTGGTGACAAGTTGTGTGTCTGTGATGGTGCTGTGCCTCTATTCTGAAATATCGTGGTCACAGATTTCAAGCCCATTTGAGATACAGAACGGTAATCGCTGGCAATTTATTTCCAGGAAGTGGACATCTACACTGTGAAGCCAGAGGACCTGTCCTTCACCTCAGCCTTCTGTCTGCAGATCCAGCGCAATGATTATGTCCACGCGTTGGTCACCTATTTCACCATTGAGTTCACCAAATGTCACAAGAAGACTGGCTTTTCCACTGGTGAGGCTGGACCAGAGACATTTTTATATCAAAAAGACTCTTTCTTATTTGAGAACCTCTGGGTCACCCAAAAAAAAAAAGAGGAAAGATCGTCTCTAATTTTTAGTGTAAAAGTACTGCGTAATAGTCTTGCGCCACCCCTCATTTCTTTATTTTTATTTTCATTTTTCTTCACAGAGAACCAACTTTAAATTGAATCTTTAGATGTTTTGATGTCACTTCCTCCTTGTGGTGCTAATATAGTGAGGGTATGCCTTTACACAAAGAGTATCCTCCAAATCCACTTGCTATTTAAATGGAATATTACGGTACCTAACACACTAATGAGTAACATTGAATTTTAACTCCTTTCTTTGAAAGAAGTCATGTCTGAAAACTGATCGCTCAGGTGTTCAGTGATCTCAAAACCTGAAAAAATAAACCCACGTCCTTCAGCGTTACCATTAGAGGTGAGCGGGAAATATGTTCCTTATTCAGTTATTTGACCTTGGAAGTTAGATGTCCTCAAAGGCACCATAAAAGTTTATCAAATTTATAAAACTGTACCTAAGGATACGTGAAGGTCTGCTTGCACTGTCAAGCAGATTCACTTTCTGGCTCGCCCCGCAGCCACTCGAGCATTTCGAGAAGTGAATCGGTGGATATTAAACGGAAGCCGCTCCATTTCTCCACCTTAGCTCTTGGCTACACTCTGCTGGTGTTACGTGACCAGTGTTTGCACCAGCAGAATCACAGAGCACTTCTCATCATGGTGTTGAGGACACCTATTATAGTGAAAGATGTTATGCAAGCTTATGTTAATACAGTCATGCATCCGGTGCTTACATAATATCGTGTAGAGGAGGCTCTATGTTTGGCTGTCTGTTGGCCCTGAGGCAGAGCACCACTGACGGAGATCTCTCCTATCTGCCTCTGTATTTTTCCCATTGGATGAGAGAATTTCAGGCACTATGCTGTTATATTTCTTCCATGTCAACATGGCCAAGGCAGTTTAGTGCCTGTCAGGACTTTTCTGTAAATCGTTTTATTTCCCCTACTCCCCTTAACTCCTCTCTCCTTTTTGCCTCTTTTTACTGCTTCGCCACCATTCCTCTTTAACCTAATTTCCATCCCCACCTCCACCCCCACCCCCACCCTTTATCATCTCCACCGTCTTTCATTTTCACTTCCCTGCCTTTTCCCTTCCACTCCATCACGTCCTATCTTTAGCTCCAGATGCCCCGAGCACACACTGGAAGCAGACGGTGTTTTATTTAGAGGACTACCTAACTGTCAAGAAGGGAGAGGAGATCTTTGGCAGTCTTGCTGTCAGGCCCAATGAGAAGAATGTGGTAAGACTGAAAATTCTCGAGAGTTTAGACTTAAAAAAGTGGAGGAATTATTGACATCTTTTACCTAAATTAGAATGGCAGTATCATAGATAGATGATACAGATACGCCTTCAAATAATGGAAAATGTGTTCTTTCAAATAACAGAAAAGTCCTGTTTATTATCTTTTGCAGCGTGACCTGGAGTTCACCCTTGAGCTAGACTTTAAAGGACAACTATGTGAGGCCGCCATTTCCCATGACTATAAAATGCGTTAGGAACAATGAACCAAGCCGTGCTGCGGACCCGCCCTCAGCCTCTCTGGTCAGCGAGGGGGAGGGCATAGGCTCTCCAACAGGCATTCCAGTTTGCCAGGAAGGGCATCTGGACGCATCTGATTGGATGCCATCAAGCCAGCATCTAGGTGATGTCATCAGAATAGGCACGTATCTATCAGCAATAGTGCCATCATGTGTACCAACTTGACTGACTCGGGCACCTCACTGAATGTATCGTCCTACTTGATTTTTCATTTCTGGGAGTTATTTTTGATTTATGTGTGAAATGGAAATCATTTATTTATTATTTTTGCAGCTAATTAAAAACCATTAACCTGTGTAGGTTAAGAGGATCACAGCACAGTCATCAACTGTTTTACCTTCAGTAAAATTAATTATATGTTGTATAATTATATAGAGAGTACAGTAATTCATTGTGTTTTATTTTATCAAGTATCTGCATGTGGATCTTTTTTCATTTTTTTTTTAATTTTCAGAAAGATGTGAAATGGACTTCATTTCTTTAATTAGTGAGAACTTTTGATGCCAGAATAACAGAGAACAATGCCTCAGAAAAGTAACACAGATGCAATTATGCCATGTACCACCTTGTTTTAGAGACGGATGAACAAAGAATATGGAAAAAAAAAATAATGTGGTGATGAATAAAATGTCAAAGAATCAAGTCAAATTTATCTCATTTTCTTTTAAAACTATGTTTACATATTAGCCTAGACAAAAACGTGAAGCTGAGATTCAGTTATGAAAAGGCTACGGTAGACTTCTGATTTTTCTCTGCACTAAAATGACTATTTAGTTCATTATAGTGCAGAATATTCTAAATACTATAAACAGAGTGTTGTGATTTGTCTCCACAACATTATTTACAGGAAATCAACAGTTTTTCCACCATTTAAACTTGACAGCAGTCTTTCATATGAATTTCAGCATGTACTGCCTTTCTGCGTGCAAGCAGACTGCTTTTAGAAGCCCAACACTGTCTTTACTTTTGTCTTCACACATTGTAAGGGTCCACAGTCAAAAAAAAAAAAGATCTAGAACTCAGTAAATTGAGCATACAGGCACAGCGATTTCTTCCATATCTTTGTGTTAGCTTGTGAGTCTTCACTTGCAGCAGGCTTTCTTCTTCACAGGCTGTGCATTGAGCCTGACTGTTGTGTCTCTCACCTTGTCCTCCTGCTCCATTAACACTCTGTGTGAACAAAGACACAAGGCGGGGAAAAAAGGACACCTGCATGACCTGCGCCGCCAATTAGAATTGTGCTGAAAATAAATGTACTGTGTATTGGACTGGTTTGTTTTGATCTTACCTGGCCAAGTTGGTCAGGGACTCTGTCACATTCTTCCCTGTGTAGGCACTGACCTCAGAGAACATCACCTTGTTTTCCTACAAAGGATATGCACACAAATTCAGATGCGCTTGTGTCTTAGAACAGGCAAAACCTGCCAAAAATGCATTAGAGACTTACATAAGCAAGTTGCTCAGCATCTTTAAATGACACCTCCCTGTCCTCATCCATGTCCATTTTGTTCCCGAGCAGGAGAATAGGGATCCCGTATCCTGCTGCTTCCTGCGGAGATAAACAACTCAAGCCCTTCATAGAGTATAGAGTGTTGTACTTTCTTTAAATATGGGGATTTGCAAGAGACATTAAAGACTTGTGCATGGGTCGAGATCCAAAATCAGACTTATTATTGGATGACCTTCTAGGGTCGAGCCACTTTATGCAAAAACAAGGCTTGCACAGGACTGCATGGGTCAAAGGTCTGACCTGGACATTGGTGAGCCAGGGCTGCACAGCCTTGAAGCTCTCCTCCACTGTGACATCGTACATCACCACCACACCCTCTGCCTTGCGAAAGAACTGCTTGGTTATGCTGCGGTACCTGAGTCAGTAACAGGGTTTGAATGTCAGCAGAGTGACTTATTTATTGTATGCCACTATAAAAATACTGCTACAATACTGCATAAAGAATTTATATCTATATATATATATATAGCTTTGTAGCGATTATTCATGAAAATGTTTTTTGTAGGTTCGCCTCTGTTCACTGCTACAATGTATTTTAAATCAGGCATTTTCATTCATACTCTTGATATGAAATTTATATTTTCTTGGTGAGCTTGAAGCTGCAGGATATCGTCAACAATCTAACTGAAACATCTTGAAAGAATCGGTCACTCACCTCTCCTGACCTGCAGTATCCCAAAGCTGCATGGCTACCTGCATATTGTCCAGAGTTAATGTCTTCACACTGTAGTCAATACCTAATTAAAAAAATTGATATAATAATATAATATGAGGTTACACTTCTCATACTTAAATTACACTTGATTTTTTTTGGGGAGCAATGACATAAGTGGCCACTAGGGGGATGTAACACTGACTGCATGTGCTTCATTCAAAGAGAGAAAAGGGGAGGGAAAGGTGGTGACAACAAGGAATAAAAGGAGGACTGGAAAAGATGAAAGCAAGGATAAAGAAAATTCATCCAAAGTGACATAATCTGCAGTACAATGTGTGCCAGGGCTCTTAGAAAGGCAGTGTGACTTTGCAAGCCCTTTCATGTGACACAAAATCGCAGC
>VUQK01039247.1:22102-43632 GCA_015106715.1 Bujurquina vittata
TTGAAAACAAATCGCCCCCCCCCCCCCCCCCCGAGTCTTCTAGAAAGACATCTACAGCCACATCCACACACATGCCCTTCAGAACTGTTCAAAGCAGCCCCTGAAACATCAAGCAAACATGACTGCAGTGCCATTGTTCTCACCCACAGTAGCAGTTGTGGAAGGGTGGAAACGGCCCTCACAGAAGGAGCGCAGCAGGGACGTTTTCCCTACGCTGGAGTTTCCAACCAAGACTACCTTAAACAGGCGGTCTGGGGCAAACAGTTCTTTCACCATCTGCAGGAGAGAAATCAGAATGACAGTTTCAATATTATCTGCTTCATTAGTTCTGCAGCAACTTATGTCAAAACTTATATATAAAAGTCCAGAGCCTACCTGCGAGGTTTCCTTTCCCACTGGCTCGCCTCTCGGAGACACAGGTGGTGTTTTTTTCGATTGAGTAAAGTAGGATTTCCTTGCAGGAGGAGCTTCTTTTGACAGTGCAATGCAATGTGGGCTAGCAGTGAGGTCCCTCTGTGTGGCTTCTTCTTCTTCTTCTTCCTCCTCATCCTGCTCGTCTTCCTCCTCGCTGAGCTGGTGCAGTAAAGGCTGGGGCCCTCCCTGGAGCAGGTGGGGCAGGTGGTCCTCCTCAATAGAGATGACTCGGCGGAGGGGCCACCCGTCCGGCGGGGCATCCAACACTTCTTCTTCATCTGCCGCCTTCTTATCAATTTCACCTTTCTTTGATTTGTCTCTGCTTTTCCCCACCACCCTCCTGTTGCTGGCCATTTTGCTGGACGTCCTTTTGGCCTTTGCCTTCACATCATGCACTTTAGGCAGAGCGGGGCTGATGTGACCATTGGCTAAGCCAGAGGTCTTTTTTGCTGAAGGCCGTTGTTGGGACACAGAGCCGCTAGCAGCCGTGCTGGGGGAAGCAGGCATGGCAGCGGTGGTGGTGTCATCTTCACTACAGGAGGAGGAAGCAACAAAAACGATTTGAAGGTGTTCTATAGGCAAGGCCTCCAGAGACTGGTAGGACCCATCCACCAAAAGTGAGGCTCTTTGGAAACAGAGGAGAAACAGAGGATTTACTGGATCAGTTCACTTGACTGAGATGAAAGTCTAGAGGCCAAAGTTATAATAGTTCTAATTGTTAATTTGATTATTTTTTGTGAGTATAGGGAATCAGATATCCTCTGTTTTTCCTCCGTTGATGCGTGATTTTCATTTCATTGTTCATCGTCACACAGGAAACAATCTGACAGGGATGGATTGTGTTAAAAAGAATATTTGAATGATAAATGAATCACCTTTTTGCTGGCTGGCTGCTGTCGTCAAATATATTGCCGAGGTCCGCTCTCTGCTTCTGCTTCTTCCTGAGTGAGGTTCGAGGCTTGTTTAAACAAAGAAGGCGCATTACTGAGCTATTCTAGTGGTGCAATGCATTTAATCCAGTTCCCTGAAATACTATTTACTTACTACACCACAGCACAAATCTCGCTCGTCCTTTAAATGCTTGTTTATCTCTCTGGAAAGATAAAAAAGGAATATTACAGTCTCTCTATACACCTCACATGAGTCTTTGCAAATACTTTAACTCAGTTTGGAATTAGATTAACGGGAGTTTGACAGTCTTGATTAGGACTGAACCAGAAGCTAAAAACACTAAAAATACAGTTGTGGTCACACACACTCATCATGATTGTACAGCATGCATCTCTAATGACTTTAAAAAACAAAAGTTGGGTGCACAAGCTTGACTTTAATCCACACAGGGTCAAAATTATACAGCATAAGTCAATTTGGAGGAGTAAAGGGGAAGATTTCAAGCTAAAGAACACTAGCAATTGTCAAGCATGGTGGTGTGAGCATCATGCTCTGGGGTTGTTTTGCACTGCACAAAGTGGATGGAATTATGAAGGTGGATTATCTCCAAATTCTTCAACTGCACCTCAAATCAGCAGCTAGGCGGCTGACACAATCAGGTGTTCCAACAGGACAATGATCCCAAACACACATCAAAGCTGGTGTTGGAATGGAGAAAGCAGGCTAGCATTAAGCTTCTGGAAGCTCCAAACTTAATCCTATTAAAGATTTGTGCTTAAAAACCAACCAATTCTGCCGAGACAAGGGGTCAAAGATCCAGCCAGAACTATGCCAGACGCTTGTTGAGCGCTAACAAAAGAATGTGGTTGAGTTGCAACTGGCTAAAAGACATTTAACCAAAGATTGGTGGCGGTGTGTGTATGTATTTATGTATATATTTGAGGCTGTATGTATAATTTGGACCCAGTTCAACAGTTCAAAGAAATCCTTAAAAGCCCAGAATTACCATGACATTCATGTCCATGACGAGTGGATATAACCTTCTGACCACAACTGTAACTAGTACCCAAGTTTGTAAAGTGCGGGGTATCCTCATCGTACCTGAGAAGGTCAAGTTGCTTCATTAGACTTTGCTTCTCCCTCTGCAGTCCTTCAGTTACTCTGTACATTTCCCTAAAACAAGGCAGATTAACAAACTCACTTTGAAATTAGCAGTATGTGTTTGCATAATGTGATTAGTTTATGGTTAAGGCATAGACAAAATAAGATAAGGAATTCTCAAATATAGTTGGGAATTAACCACAGGAGGGAAACATGGTTAGCACGAGCAATACTTCTACCCACATCTCTTTCTCCTGTTGCAGCCAGGCAGCCTGCTCCTGCAATATAGCCAACTGCTCCTGGGCCAGCGCCAGCTCCTGGCTGGTGCTCTCCAGCGCTCTGGACAACTCATCATTGGTCATTTTCAGCTTGACGTTCTCAACGTGGCTCTCCTGCCTCTCACTGCTCAGCTCAGAGCACTGGTGCTCTAACTAAAGAGGGGGATATTTACAGGCGTTATAATACACTAATGCTAGGTAAGGGTACTTAGAGAGTATCTACACAGGGAACCGAACAGCATAGGCCTGGTGTAAATCCTCTCTCCACATCACATGTAATGCCACAAGCCCACTATTCCACAGTTGTACGTGACAAAAGTTTTTATAGGGGACTGTGATGCTGTTACAATGCATGACCGCAGGTTCAAACATTGAGCAACAGTGTATGTAAGTAATCCCTAAAAACTCAGGCTTCAGAAACCTTTGACTTTGTGTCTACTCCTGCTCTGAGAGATTGATCATCACAGTCACACGGGTCTGGCCGTTAGCACAGAAGATGTTTTGTCCATGTTCACTTACGCGTTTCTGCTTTTGGAAAAGCTGCTCCAGCTCTCTCTCCTTCGTAAGAAGCTGGTGTTCCAGGTCTTGGCTGCGTATCTGAAGTCGCTCAGAGTCCTGGAAGAAGAAAAGGTTCAACTTTAGGTATAAAAAAAAAGGCTCAAAAACTGCTTTGAATATGATATAATCCGTCCATAAGCTAAACTTCACTTATATCATTACTACTTCTTCTTCTCCCTCTTTGGAAAATCCAGAATTTATGATAATGCACAAACTGGTTTTATACTTAATAATTATATTTGTCTAGTGGTAGAGTTCCATATAGAACCACGACCGGCCTCTACATTGGTTAGCTTGTTTTCCTTCTTATTTGTGTTGAATTAAATCACAGAAAGTTAATTAAATTTGAAACTAGTCATCCTGTGCCATGTCATGTTTATACCTTTAGTAGCAGCCGCTCTTTCTCATTTTTGATCTGTGCCTCCATCTCCTCGTATAAATAACGTATCTCGCTGTCATGCGTGGCAGCCTTCCTGAAATGAGATGAAACAAGTAATGACTGGTATTTACATTCCATATGATGACCGACCCAAGCAGCCAATTAGTGAAGTCTTGAAGATCAACAAGCAAGTGCAAATTTTGCACAATCTCAACAATCATCAAGGATATCATGCTGCATACTAGGGGAGCAAATACATTAATGTACAGTAAAAATAATTCCCTCTTTGCTTCATGTTCACTCAGTCATATCATTGACAGGTTTTCACACCAGTAGCAGGCAGTCAGCATGTGCCTCCAGATTAGTGATCATTTGACATGGATAAATAGGTCATTCTATAGAGAATTACAGGTAAATCTCATGCAGCAGGCTCTGGCTTCGGCCCACAATATAAGCACAAACCCACCCGTGTGCCACTGATTATTTGGGTGGAACAGAAGAATTACTGCTCTGTGGGGATTTTCTGAAAGCTATCCATAACTCAGCAAAGTGTGCAGTGCGTCCTTGAAATTTTTGAGGAAACTGGAGAGGACAGAAGAAAAAGTGGCAGGCATAAAAATTCATTTTTCAGCATGACAATGATTCTGAACATACTGCCAACACATCGAGAATGCCTGGACAGACGAACACACAATAAAACACTATCAGTCATGGATTGGCCTCCCCTGCAGCCAACATCCAAAGAAGACCTTCAAGAAGTCTGGAGAACTATTCCGGAAAGAAATGACAGTTCATGCATGTTTCATCCTGCTACCTCTGGAGGGCGCTCTCCATCTCCTTCTTTTCCTGGTGAGCTTCCTTGATTTGGTGGGTGACCCTGGCCAGAAATTCCTCAAAATTGGACAAGAGGTCCGGCTCATCGCGTCTGAGCTGTGCCCAGAGGCTGCGCACCTCATCTGGACTGGAGAAAGGGAAGAGGACCATATACAAAGAGAGAGAGAAAAACCAAATTAGCCTATGGATGAGGCTTTCTCTCATCAACAATGGATCATAAAAATAATGCACATGGAGTTTTGCCATGATTAAACTCACTCCTCAAATACATTACTGGCTCCCAAGCTTTCCAGCAGCATGCAGAAGTGCCTCTCCTCCTCATCTTCAACTCCTGACAGCTTGGCTTCCCATTGGCTCTGGTAAAGGGCTTCCTTAGCCCTGAAGACTGGACCAGGGGCCGGATACTGGTCATCAGTCACAGAGATTCTCCGACCATGCAGGAACTGACCTGAAATAGACCCACAGCTTTTCTGCTTGAAAGTGAAGTTCAAAGACACATTTTCACACCTACTTCTGTTTCTTTTGGCTGCTCTTTTTAGGGGTCACCACATTTTCTGGCATTTTCTTCTGTCACACTGACACTCTGCAGGTCCCCCTTCACTATCCCTTCTGCCACCCCTTCTCTTTGGCCTTCCTCTTTTCTTTCTGCCTGGCAGCTCCATATTCAACATCCTCCAACCAGTATATCCACTATCCCTCCTCTGCACATTTCCCCGATGCTATATTTTACTGTCTTTTGTTCCGGGTTTGACAGACAGAAAACTGTTTGGAGTAAAAAGTCTGATATGTGTGATTCAAGCTAAGAGCTTCTGATGGTAGGAAACCTACTGAATCCAGAGGTGAATGCCTCCAGTGTGAGGTAACCCGTGTGGTCGGTATCCAGAGAGTCAAACACGTCCTCCAGCTCCTCTGCGGACAGAGGCAGCTCTCTGTGGAGCCTCTGCCAAGAGAAACATATAAACAAAAAGGACTTTTACTTTTAAGACACAATAAATAAATGCCACATGATTGGTTTGCATCTTAAATCTGCTACATCTCCCTCTGTAGTGCAGCAGTTTTCTTGAAAAAAAAACCCCTCAGCACAGGCTGCAGCAGCAAAAGGTGTGAAGCCCACAAGAGCTGCCCTAATTAGCTGAAAACACAGCTCGCTAATGGTCAGACCTTTAAAGAGGCTTGTGTGCATTGTTCCCGCCTGTGCCCTCTCTCTCTGCACGGGCTGCTGTGTTATATTCATAAACATTTCCATCAGTGGTGCTGCTCCACCACTTCTCAGGCTGTTTTGAGTGCTCCAAGTTCTTTAACAACGGTAATATGAAATGAAAAACTGACACTAAGTGTTCCCCGCTTGGTGCTCACTGTTATTAAAGCCCCGCAGGACACTGAATTGTGCCACAGGTGAAAGCGTGTCCTTTCGAACTATTGTTCTTCTTAGCAGAAGCTTAATGCACTCACGGGTCCTCCATGGATTTTTAAAAATGCGAAAAAAAAATAGAGTGTGGAGGAAAAACCAAACCCCCTTTCCTTTTTTTTTTTCTTTAAAAAAAAAAGGAAATAAATATTCATACAGCGCTGATACAATTAATTAATTGGTAGAACATATTGCAGCAATAATTTTAATGGATGGAATTGTTAAGTCATACATTCTGACATTATATAAACCAGATAATTAATCCTTGATTCATTATTTAGCATTAAAAAAAATTTTCAATGTATCTGCCCTAAATATATTGACCCTCAAATGCCTGCAGATTTTACAGATGTGCTTTCAAACAGACACACACACACACACACACACAGCCTACATCTCTAACCCTCATATCAGTGCGAGTGATGAAGCCTTTTCCCTCCACATCACAAGTCTGGAAGAACTCCTTGGTCTTGTCCAGCAGAGCACCCCAGTCAGAGCCCCTCCTCTCTGGGGTCAGTCCAAAGCCATTCACTCTGTCTTCCTTCTCCTCCATGCTTGAAACTCACTTTCTCTCTATTATTTTTTGGATAGTAAGTTGCCTGTATTTTGGAATCCTCTTCATTGGCCCTCTATTCAGTCCTCTGGGCCTCCTAGAGTCACCATGACAACAGAGGCAGGAAGTAGCACCAGATGATGAGATCACTGATAACTTGCTCTTAAGCTGGTTGCAGGCGCCTGTAAGATACAAAGAAAAGTGTACTGAATAAGAACAAATAGCATAAAGGTAATTTTGAGAAAAGGAATGTGGTTACACGTGTGGTAGAACATTACAGCTACACAGTACTTCCCTTTTCTGGTAAGCCACTCACAAAGGTATGTAAATACACAGTAAAGGATTATCTTAATGCCCCACCATACAGAACACATGATGGCATAATGCCTGCAAGACTGTTACAAGGAGCAGATGAATTAACGTGTCCCCCTCTGTGTTTTCATCACGCCTTGTTTTGAAGTGTTGTCGTGTTTGCACTGCTCTGAGCTGGAGTGCAGTTTATCCTGTCAAGAATTCCAAATCTGTAGCAAATGCTGCTGAAAGTGAAATATGAGAGGCAGGTGTGGGATTTTCCAAGTGTTGATTTGGGATTTTTCTGAAAAAATGTTTTTTTTTTTAAAAATTGGTGTAATTTTTACCTTGGCAATAAACTACATGAGGACAAACTACTAAACAGCACCGGCATCTACTTTCTAAGCTCAAACAACATCCCTGTAACTACAGGCCAACGTGATTACATCTTAAAAGACACTTAAACAGAATAACAAGTAAAGTTTTGGGCCTCCCTCTGCAGCATATTCAAAACTCACAGCAAATTCTTTCTCCCAGCTTTAGCTCTGTATCTACAAGTGTCGCAGGCTTGCATTTGTTCTCTCTCTCTTTAAACAAACCAGAAATAGAACAAAAGGTCTTACCTGCTACGAACGACAAGCACAAGAAACCGAAGCCTTTTTTCTCCGCTCTCAGTATTAACAGAGCTGTGACCGCACTGTGTTTAGGAAGTCTTGCCTCACAGACGAGTCATTCTGCAACCATGTGATGTCATGAGGAAGCGGCCTGAGGCTTTTCAGCCTGGGTCCACCCGCTGCTCCCACACCAAGATGGGGTTGCAGAGTGAGCTTACTCTTTGCAGGCTGCATGTGTACAACACGTTTATATAGTCTGTAATTAAGACAGAGGCATAACGAAGGCCCCCAGTGGGATGAGTGTTAATGTGCTACTGGAGGTTTACTTGGTAATAAAAGCAAAACTTTTTCAACTATTGTGGGCCATGAAAATGGGTAAAAAAATTGCCATTTATTGCCCATTTCAAAATAAAACTCCTTTATGGGAAATAACACATTTATTCAAATGTTTTCTCGTCACTTCATATATTACAATGCCATCTTGTGGTTTGACAGTATAATGACTTGCAGTGGTCAGGAGCAAAAATACCCACATTGCAGATGTAAAAACACTTTGCTGTTGCAACAACCACAAGTTTCCATTTTGATTTTGCACAGAAAATCTCAATTCTGATGCAGTCCACGAGGTTAAAAGTACAGTCCTCCAGTGGCATTCAGTTCTGAGGAGGAGTCATTTTCCAGCTCCTTGTATCTTCTGAAGTAAATACTCCATTTGGAGGTTCAGGTTTGGCTGTCCTTTCTTGGTCTTTTTGCTCAGCACCCGAAACGTCTCCATCTTTTTCTGTTTGTACTTCTGGATGGCCTCTTCTCTCTGCTGCTTGTTCTTCAAGTACTCCTAAAAACAGAAGGAAGACATTGTTGTTCAATTTTATTTATTTTTTTGGTTTCAAAAACTAAAGTCAGTGATTTTATTTTTATTTTATTTAGTCAAATACTTCACCTCTTTCTTCTTTCTACGTTTCTCTTGAATTCTCTCAAATTCCTCTTTGGTCTTCTGGTAAGAGGTTTTCCTTTCCATTTTTTTTCTCATGCGATTGCTTATTGGAAGACTAGGGGGAAAAAGCAAAAACTATAAAAGCAGACTGTGTCTATGTATCATTCCCCCTGCACCACTCACTCTTGTTTACAGTACTGTGCAAAAGTCAGGAGCCACCTCTCATTTACTTGATATTTCATTGAGGAAATGGCAAACAGGCGTGACCACTTATTTAACACGTGAAAACCTACATGAAAATACAGTGTATAAGGAAAAACTGTTTGTACAATTCTAAAATCAATCAATATTTGGTATGACCACATTTATTCTTCAACATAGCCTGAACTCTGTTAGGCAGCTTCCTTTTCATTTATTTAAGACATTCAAAGCTGTTCTTTGGATGTTGGCTGCCTTTTGTTCTGTTCTCTGTCAACATGATCCCATGCCGCTTTAAAAATGTTGAGATCTGGGCTCTGGGAGAGGCCCATCCATGACTGATAGTGTTCCATTGTATGTTTTTCTATCCAGGTATGCTTTCACGGCATTGGCAGTGTTTTTGGGATCATTGTCCTGCTGAAAAATTAAGCCGCTGCCAATTAGTTGCTTTCCAGATGGTATAGCACGGTGGATGAAAATCTGATGGTACTTTTTGAGTTCATATTTCCATCAATTTCAATAAGCGCTCCAGCATCACTGGCTGAAATGCAGTCCCAAAACATTACATGGGCCCAACTCTGTGTTTTACAGATGGCTGTAAGCACTCACTGTTGGACCTCTCTCCTGACCTTCTCCACACACAGTGACAACAATTTGAACCAAAAATATCCAATTTGGATTTATCAGTCCTTAAGACCCGTTGCTAGCCATTTTTAGTTCAGGTCTTTTTTCATTGAAATAACAGCCAATGTCCAAAGACAAACTTTGAGACCTTCAGAAAACCTGTAGAACTATTGCTCAAGACCACTTAAAAATCTAGAGTGGCAATATTGAGGGTCGCCTCAGGATTTTTGCACAATGCTCTCAGTGTGCAGACTTCCTCACCTTTCTTTCTGTGCCTTTGGCTCAGGTTGGTTCCCGGACACCGCATCTTTCAGCTCAGATTCCCCACTAACTCTTTCTTCACCATCAGCTTTGGTCTGTTGTGCCTCATTATCATCATCATCATCATCATCATCATCATCATCATCATCCTCCTCACCAACATCTTGCCCCATCTCTTTCGCCTGGCCTTTCATCCTCAGCTTACTCCTGTTCACTCTGTTCGACCAGGCTTCCTTCTTCAGTCTCTCTGCCTCAGCCACATACAGATGCCTCAGGTGTTCAGGATACTCCTCTTTGTACAGGTTTGTGGACCCCGGGTTCTTCTTCTTCTTCTCCTTCCGCAGCAGTTTGCTGTACTCATGTTTGACTTTCTGCTTCCTCTTGAAAGCAAACCCTTGACCTGAAGAGTTATGATAAAGACTTAAAAACAGGAAATTTAAATAATTTTAAAATCAGATTCAGTTTTATTGATTGACTTTGCATCATGGTTATCTAGAATATTTAGGGTGCCCCTGCGTTGACAGTTCCGTTAATTAACCAAACATCTATAAATTATTTTTTCCCTGTTCATGGATTACTTAAACAGAGTGGCTGTGGTGTGTGGGTGGGTGTGTGTAAGTTCAGTCTTCTTTTACCTTCTTTTACGCTGCCTTTGAATATTTTGTGTTCGGGGACCCATTTCCTTTTCTTTTTGACACCCTGTGCGCCATTTTTCGTTTTCGTCAAGTGGCCCTCTTTCCCTGCGAACTTCTCAATCTTCGTTTTTTGATTTGTTGGTGCCATGTGAATTCAATCTTTTAGAAAAAGCTGAAATGTTTACAACCTACGGTCGAGTTCGGCTAGCATGCCGTTTCTTTACAGACGCTGCGTGATGACGTGCACAAGACAGACATATGAAATCGATCGCGGCAGACGCAATTTCAAAACTTTACTTGTTAAAATTCCGAATTAACCGGTGAGAATTTATAAATTCATGCTACAGCGTATTTAGTGTAAACGCCTGCTTCTGTAAAAAACATTTAAATCGTTTTTGAACATCTTTTTATCTTACCAAAAGCAAGAGAGTTTTATTTAATTTATTACATCCGACTTCCAGGTTTGTTGATTTTGATAAAGTGTATCGTTTCTGTTACACCATACACTCCGTATGAACAAATGTTAAGATCATTTTATTGATTTTTGAAGAGCTTTTTTTGTCAATTCATCGAGCAATTTCTTTCGACTACTAATGTCTGGGCGTACACCAGAAGTAGGACACTGGCGTGCTTTCCGCAGCTCCTCTCCAACATGAAATCCTCCTCATGTAGCCTCACAGAAGTTCAGCGACGGATAGATAAAGTCAGGCGGTTTCTATCTGTAACTCTTAGCATTGCCAACGCCCACACCGTGGAGTTTTACACTCACGACGCGTGGAAGCGGTTCGTGGCCGTACCACCGGAGACGGTCCTGTCAGCTGTAAGTTCCGGTAGCGACCAACAGAGGGAGCCACATTACAGGCAGCAGGGTAAGGACGTTCAGGCTGAACAAGAGAGCTGCTTGGGACTTTAAAAATAAATTTAAAACAGCTTATAGATGGATGGATACTTGTTACTGCCACTGAAAAAAGATAGGAAAAAATGCCGAAAATTTGAGTTTGTATAGCAAAAGTTTTACTATCTTGAAATTTCGAGCTACTTCTACCAAGTAGCTCGAGATACTACCCCACATTCATGTTTTATGTATAGAAGCTTGTTACTGCCACTGGAAAATAAATTAATAAATGCCAAGCAGAGGTAAATCAAAATTTTGAGTTATTATCTCAAAATTTCAACTTGCCAACTCAAACTTATGAATAGGTCAAAAACTTTAGATAATGAACCCCAAAATATTGGACGTTGACTTGGATGGATGGATGGCAAAAATGTTTTTTTAGCAGTGGATACAAGCTTCCATACTTGGGGATCAGGAATAAGCTGTTAATTTTAAAAAAGTTTTGATTTTACTTGAACTTAAAACTGTTGCTTAATCAGTTATTGATTGAAAGCAATTTATTAGCAGCCCAACTGTTGGTCATAGCACTTCTGGAAAGAGACTGCATATGCTTAGGACCAAAATCCTGTTTATAAACAGCCTATTAACCACTTTTAAAATTGTATTTATATTTTTACTAAATGTAAATGATAAACACATCAAAGTCATATTTTCACTGGCTAAATATGTTTTAATTAAGAAATTTTCATACATTTTGCAAAAAAAAAACCTTCTATCTCTAGTGTCATCAAACCAAGCAGAGTTTTATGGCATTGTTGTACTTTCTGTTTGAGTTTTAATGTTTAGATTATGGCTTATGACGCTATACGAGGTGGTTTTTGTGATTCCAAATGCTGAAGGCTTTAACAAGATCCTTAAATTCGTTCCTGTCTGTTTCTGATACACACCACAATAACAGTGTCATCTGAGTATTTCTGAATGTGGCAGGACTCAGAATTATATTTGAAGTTTGCTGTATACAGTGTGAAAAGGAATGGAGCCAGGACAGTCCCCTGTGGCACACCCGAGCTGCTTATTAATGTCCCACAACCTGACAAACTGTGGCTTTTCCATCGAATAGGGTTGAAAGCACTTGGAAAATCAGAGAACATAACTCTCACATAAACACCAGATTCCTCCAGATGAGCTAGGGCTCGATGAAGCATGTAGAGGACAGCATCATTTACTCCAATGTGTTGTTTGTATGGAAACTACAGGGGATCAGGATTGTCTTTGACCTCAAGTCTCAGTAGGTGTAGAATCAGCCTTGCCAAGGTTTCCGTGATGTAAGGGTCAGTGGTCTGTAATCGTTTAGTTCAGCTGGACACTTTATTTTTGGTACTGGTACAATGCAGGATGTCTTCCACAGTGCCAGCACCCGCCCCAACTGTAGACTCAGGTTAAAGATCCTGTGGAGAGGGGGTCAGAGTTGGACAGCACAGTCTTTAAGCAGCCTTGGACACATCATCAGGCCCAGCAGCCTTCCCAGAGCTCCAATCCCTGACTCTGTGACAGACAGGTGTGGAGGAACACATTACAAATGCAAAGACATGGAGTAGCTGTGGTGGAGAGGCACACTTGCGAAGGAGAAGACTGAGTAGCAGTGAAGATGCCCACATGTTGAGGATAAGGAGAAGAAGAAGACTGAAGAGCACCAGTAGAAGTCGGTGTGATCGCAGTGTGATTCATCGGCTCTTTCCACATCCATAAGTGGCTGTCTTTTCTTTTTGTTGTAACCAGTGGCATTGATTCCACACCTCATGAATGTTGATTCTTTTTGCATTGCACTTTTGCCATTTTCAGTCTCTGCTTCAGCTCATGTTGCACCTGTTTGAGCCGTTCTTTGTCACCGTCTCTGAAAGCTACCTTTTTTCTGGTTGAGGATTGCCTTTCTGTCATTTGTGATCCAGGGTTTGTTATTGTGGAGACGGCACACAGTTTTTGCAGGTATGACTGTGTCTCTGCAGGGGGTGATGCATTTAGTGAAGCAATCAACCTGTCTGTCGATGTTCATACAGTTCTCATCTGTTTCCAGCAGCACATTCCAATCTGTGCATTCAGAGCGGTCGCTTAGAGCCTCAGTCGCACCAGACCCCCACCTTTTTCTTGCCACTAGCTTTAGCATCCCTGTCTGACTGTGTTAGGGTGAAACCAGGTAGATCTGCTTTAGAGTCTGAGATGTTTTGGTTCAACCATTTTTCAGTAAAACACATGAGACTGCACTCACAGTACACTTTCTGAGTCTTTAATTTCAGTGAAAAAAGCTCTCCTCTTGAGTAAACTCTTCTGTCTACAGAAGTATCCATCAGCACTTGATAAAAACAAAAGAAATTTGACAAAAATAAAATAAAAGATGAGAGCTACCACACTTTGCTGCTACCAGCTGAAGTGCATGTTCTGTCATGTGGACTTAACATTATTGATATTTCCATATCTGTCTGCCTAAACAGAGCAACCCAGTACCACCTTTGGGTTTTGCAATGACACAAAGCGACTGGTTGATACTCAGGAACTTGTGCAGGCAGCTAAAGCCCACTCTCTCCCTGGCCTTGGGCTTTGTATGAGCCGAGAGGAGCTACTGCAGGACCTAAGAGAGACCAGGTCTGAGTCTGATGCTCCACCAGTGGAGACAGGTAGGGGAGGATGAGGAATGGGAAAGAATTCAGGGTTGTCCTGCTCAAATCACAACCATAATTTATAGATGTTTGGCATGTCAATTTTTGGGAAGCATGTGACATTTTTTCCACTGACGTTTAAATTTTTTTTTAATATAGGGGCTGCTTATGAGCCAGATGAGTTTATGAATTCTAAGAAATCCCATGAAGTCCAGTCCATGTCTGAGGTGGTGGTCTGCTTGGCCCAGCACTGTGGGGTTAACCAGGTAGGTTTTATTGGCTGGAGTCTGTATCTTAAAGGTAATGACAAAATGCACACACACACAAACCATTGAAGAACTATTAACTTGTATTTTTTAATTCAACATGCAGGTGATAGATGTAGGCTCAGGGAAGGGCTACCTGAGCTCCTTCCTCTCTCTTGAGTATGGCCTTCAGGTCTATGGCATTGACTCCTCCAGCATTAACACTCATGGTGCTCAGGAAAGGAACAGGAAGCTAAAGAAGTTCTCGAGAGCATACCAGAAACACACCAAAGCAGCAAGGACGCAAGCAGAAGTCACAGATTCACCTCAGAAGGAGTTAATGGAAAGAAAACTTGGGCTGAATGGAGGTGAAGATTTCTTATCCGATAATGGACCAAAAAATCAGTCGCAAGAGGAGGAGAGGGTGTTAACGAGCTCATCAGACCCCGCAGTGGAAGGACATTCAGAGCAAAACCCAGAAACAGATGAGCTCTTTCTGAGTGCGTTATCCATGGATGTAATACAATCTGCGTCCCCCAGAGTTCCCCCAAGTCAACTCGGTGATGAGGAGAGAGAGAGGAGGAAGAGAGAGAACCTGGAGAGGAAAGCTCAGAATGGGGCCGACAGTACCAGAGCAGTGTTTTCACCTCTCACATCTTATGTTACTGCAGAAACAGAGCTCCGAGAGCTCATCAATGAGCTGGAGGTAAGCTAACCCCTCCCCCAAAAAGCCCAAAGTAAATGTTTAATAAAAAATAGCAGCATGTTGCTTAGTGGTGCAGATATTCAATCAGCTGTATAGCATAGTAGCAAAGTTTGATTCCCATAGCAACTCCAAGTTTGTCACAGCAGCTGGAGTTTGCATTACCAGAGTGAGTCTGGGGTGTGACTGCAGCGCCAAATCTGCAAGGTGTCACCATCAATAAATTTTGCCATCGATCTCCACTGCTCCCCTCCCTTCCCTTCCACTTCTTTTTCTGTTCTCTTCCATCTCTGCGGGATTTCTCCAAACCCCAGGATGCAGTCGTGGTTGGCCTGCACACTTGCGGTGACTTGGCTCCCAGCACACTGAGGATGTTTGTGGCTAAGCCAGAGCTAGCTGCAGTCTGCAGTGTGGGCTGCTGCTATCACCTGCTGTCTGAGGAGTTTGACCCTGCCCAACAAGGTAAACATACACGCACGTTTAGAGGTGTAAATCGCTGCCAGGGCCAAGGAAATGTGTTTGTGTCTGTCTCTGTGTGAGTTGCAAAGCTGTAACTGTACACACACACACACACACGCTCTGTGGTTTCTCGTGCACAAAGTTCACAGTCTATCTCTCTCTCCTTATTTTCACCTACGCTTCTCCCACAGTCCAATCTCTGACACCTGCACTTCATCAATCTGATCTTATCAGAAATGTAATGTTATATTCCCACAAAGATCCATGTAACCACTTACACTGAGACACCACAACATTAAAACCACCTGCCAGATATTGTATTTGGTCCCCCTTGTGAGCACTGACCTGTAGACACAGTTCACTGTTGTCCTGCGGTGTCTGTCACCCGGGCTTTGGCAGCTGAATCTTTGGGTCCTGTGGGCTGTAGGTTGCAGCCTGTTCGAATCGGGCGAGTCCCAGTCAGTGCCATGTCTTGACTACTTTAGTCATAGAAGCATTTCTGTCTACAGTAATTTATATTTGGTGATATGGCTCTGTTCTGGGACTTCCCCACCCTAATGCTCACATACACTCACTGGCCACTTTGTTAGGTACACATGTTCAGCCAGTTGTTAATGCAAATTCTAATTGGCCAATTGACAGAGATGAGCTACAAAAGACTACTCTACCAGTCTTGTCAGTTAAAAAGACTGCCTGATCCCAATTTCTGTTGTGATATTCAGATTATAGGGTTAGAATTGGACATAAACAATATGAAAGCATGGATCCATACTGCCTTGGATCAGTGGTTCAGACTGGTGGTGGTGTAATGATATTGAAGATAATTTTTGGCACACTTTGGGCCCCTTAGTACCCATTGTGCATCATTGAAATACCATGACTTTGCTGCTTTAGTGTGTTTCTGAATATTTCTGCTGGCCATGTCCATTCCTTTATGACCACAGTGTACCCATCTTCTCTTGGTTGCTTCCAGCAGGAAAACATGCTGTGTCACAAAGCTCAGATCATCTCCAAATGGTTTCTTGAACATGACAATGACATGACAACAGTCTCAATCTCTTAAATGGCAGCTTTGTGATGTGGTGGAATGGGAAATTCATATCATGGATGGGTAGCAAAGAAAACTCCAGCAACTGTGTGATGTTATCGTGTCAATATTGAGTGAAGTCTGTGAGTAATGTTTCCATTGATTAAACAGGATGGAAGGAGGGAGCTAGGGTGTAGGTGAGTTGGGTGGCAGCTTGCACAACTGTAGGTAGGCGAAACCAGGTTAAATAGTGTGTCTTATATGAGAGTTGCAGATTAGATGCAAGAGTCTTCCACATCTTGTGTGAACTAACTGTGTGTTTAATTTTTCGCAGCTGCGACAGACCCAGCCACACTACAGTGTTGTGGCTAATCAGTGTGTATTCCTACTCTGTAGTAAACAAGTCAAATGTTCCACTGAGCATCCCGAGACATGGCCTAGATACCCTTCTGGAGATTGGGTTAGCTCAGATGCCTACTGTTACAGTCATTAGACTAAAGTTATGGATTTTAAATGGCTGTTGAAGGATGCTGAAAATGAGAATTTTTGACCTTTTTATTTGGAAACAGAATAAATTGGAAGGAATTGATTCTGCTGCCAGCATGAAGTATTTTATCTTCACAGTGTCATAGCTAGCCCTGACTTTCACACAGAGGAGGCTGTTTGTTATTGTCTGCTGCTGCCCTAACTTGACAGCGATGCAGGTGCCAGAATGCAGACTGATATCATCCCTGTTTCATATATTCCTCCACTCCAAAGTTTATGAGGTATGAAATTGTCTACATGTGTCCTCGTGCTTTGTCTGCAGCCTCTGCACGGCTGTCGGGAAAAGAACCCACGCTACAGTCGATGCAGTCCCACGTCATCTCTTGTTAACAGTTCAACCTTCGACACTCAAGAGCAGAAAGTGATATCATGATTGAAAACACTCCTTTCCACGCTTGTTTCTCGATCCCTTAAAGAAGGGAACAAAGGCCTTTGCTCACACATGCACACACTTTCACTCCCCTGTTGGCCTTACAGTGCAGTCTGGGCTGCAGGCCAGCTCCTGTGGTGGCCTGCCTCAACCCAAAAAGGATCCAAAGGCCTGAAAGCATCATTATAGAAGGAAGTTATACATTTATGGGATCAACTCATGTAGAATTCAAGCAATTCCTGAAGTGCATCCTCCATATCTAGTACCATGCTCTTATTATTTACTCTTTCTATTTCTATTTACTCACAACAGCAAAACTGCTCCAGGATGAGTACAGTTAGGCATCCAGATTCTGAGTGTACATGTCCAGTGACACACTAGCATATCAGAAATATTTATCTGAATTTCAGGGAAGTTATGTGGCCACTTCAGAATGAACTCTGTGACCAATACAAGGGTAACTACTATAAACAGCTCTGTGCGCATGCTGAAATCCACCCTTCAGATGTCACAAAGCCTCGTCCACTTCAGTTGCCTCAGAAGGCCCGTGTCAGCGGCCATGTGCCGGGCAGACGTGAAGCTAACCTGACTGCTAATGTGCCCCCGTGTCCAGAGCAGTTTGTGAGAGCCTGACCATCCACAGCTGCACATGTTATTAGTGCTTCCTTTGACTGTACTCCCACTGGATTCACTGTGCCTTGGCCTCAGTCTTCAACCCTTTTTAAAATGACATGAAAAGGATGGCATGCTGTCAGCACTCAGCACCCTCCCACTGGGAATCAGTGTTTTTGAATCCCAAGAACTCCTGTGGTTAGAATTATGGAGTTCACTTTGCCATTTCTTCTCACAAAAATAATTAGAGGTTAGCTGTTCTGGGTTTTTTTTAGGGGGCAACATATGAATATATTTGGATTAAAAGAAAAGTTTGAAGTTCTTTTGTGTGATTTCCTGCTGAGAGTTAGGCTAGCTTAGCACAAAGTCATTAAAAACAAGGAAGCTAATGTCCTGGGCCCTCAAAGGTAAGAAACATCTACCAGCATCTATAAAGCTAAATAATTAATGCTGGATAAAATTTGTTAAACTGTACAAAACTTGTGGGTTGAATCAATATTATTATTATTAAGCTAGGCTTGCTTTCCCCAAGGTTTATCTTTTGTGCTAAGCAAAGCTAAATTCCTGCTGGCTGTGGCTTCAGATTTAATTTAATGGTTACTAATAAGTAATTTGAATCTGCCCCCTCGGGATATTCTAAGGCAGTCACAGCAAAAAAGTTTTCTTTTCTACTTTTGCTAACTTAATGTTTCCGTTGCAAATATTTGAAATTAATGGAAACAGCATGAAAACTCTCACACGAGTCAACCAAACTGATCAATCAGTTGAATCATATCCCTGTGTGTTCCTAACAGAGTGTTTACAGCGTGTGTGTGGTTTCCCTCTGAGTCAGTACCTCCGTGACCAGTCCTGCTTTTGCAGCAGAAATGCCAGGATGTCAGCATGTTTGGTGAGTGTCTCATGGTTTTTTTTCATGGATGGCTGTATACAAGAAAAACAAAAAACACTAAAATTTTACAGTGACTAGCTTAAAGAGTATGGCCATCAATAGATGAATCACATACTATTTACTGTCTCGTATTCCTGGCACATACCAAGGTCTGGCTGACACAGTAATATCTGTAAGTATTTGTACAGTCGCTCCCATCATATATAACTTGGCTTCTGTACACCACCGCAATTGATTTGAAATAAAGCAGTAAGGCTCTAACTGAAGTGCAGACCTGCAGCTTTAAAATAAGGGGTTGGGTGCATTACAAATTACAGCCATTTGTTGAATTAGCCTTTCCATTTTCACAGGCTCTGAACAAACTGCTACTTTTTTCTTGTTATGTCTTCACTGGGTGAAAAGCATTGTTACGCTCCCTAAATTAATGGCTCAACATATGAGAAGGTGCCACAATGCTGCTGCCATTCTACAAGCTTTTAATAAGGCAAATATAGTTCCTTACAAAAGATGAACAGAAACAAAAAGAGATGGGAGCCCCAGCTAAAAGAAACAAAAGAGGAAGAAGTATGAATCAACCATGCAATAGGCAGTCGGATTCATTTCCACTAAGGATCCGTTTCTGAAATTCGAAGCCCAAACTTGGCCTACCTCAAAAAAGCACTGGATATGTACTAAAAGCATTGTGGAGTGTTGACACTTATGCAAAAAATTACTTGTTGGATGCCACAAAGCCTGTTTTGCATAGAGACCCCGTGGTGTGTCTTCATCACAAAAAGTTTGAAAACTACTACCGTATTTTTCGGACTATAAGTCGCTCTGGAGTATAAGTCGCAGCAGCCAAAAAATGCATAATAAAGAAGAAGAAAACATATATAAGTCGCATTTTTGGGGTTAATCTGAGACCAGAAAACAGACATTTCATCATGAAAGGCAATTTATAATAATAATAATGGATTAGAGAACAACAGGCCGAATAGGGGTACGGTACACGAACGTAACACGACGCATAGAAAACAAACAGAGTACGTGTCTGGTGTGTAAACGTAACATTAACAGTTATTCAGATAACTACAGCATAAAGAACATGCAAACCATCAATCTCACTTAATGAATTCTTCCTCCTCTGTGTCACTTCTAAACAACTCCGCCAACTCCGGAGGTAGACGAAGCGCCTCTTCTCTTCTGCGTCGCTTTTGTCAGACTTCGTTTCTTGCAGTTTTAATTATTCTTTCTGAATCCCGACAGGATGGTTTCGGTTGTCACTGAAGCCCATTCTTTGTCGATCCATCCAAGGACAGGAAAGTTCCATGACGCATTCTCCCGGTTGCTGTGAAGCTGCGCTCCATCCATCATCCACAGGTTACGCAAAACTGCCTTAAAGCTCCGGTTCACGGAGATGTGAAGTGGCTGGAGTATTTTGTTTAAGCCTCCAGGGGTGATGGCAGGTATTGAGTTGAAAACTTATAATTTATATAATAATGTGTTAATAATTTCACATATATAAGTCGCTCCAGAGTACAAGTCGCACCCTGGGCCAAACTATGAAAAAAGTGAGACTTATAGTCTGGAAAATATGGTACTTTGGATCATCAGCCCATCCTTCCTCTCTCCATCATGCTGGCACAAGTTCATCCACTGGTTTTCTTTCTTGATATAAACCTCTTGTATTTATAATAGTAGTGGCATCTCTGAGTTTTATAGCAGGACTTTGATTTCTTGATGTTGTGAAGGGCTTTTTCTTCACCAAGGAAAGAATTCTTTATTGTCAACTTTGTTTTCCTTGGTCTTTCAGTCCTGAAAGTGTCCCTGTTATCTGTGTTGCCGAACTTTCCAATGCATCCCGTCTTTCCAAAAACCTGCTAAATTGATCTGGCCACTCCAAGAGTTTCCACTATCTTTCTAATAGGTCTGTTTTGGTTTTTATCCTAATGATGGCCTTCTTCACGTGCACTGAAATGTCTTTCCGCCGCATGAATACATGTCTGTTATTTTAAGAGTTCCCATGAGCAGCTATCAAATTCAAATTCAATATGTGGTGGTTTACAGAAGCAAAAAGGCAAAAATTGTGCAACTGTTGAGATACTTCTGTACCTAATATACTAGATGATTGGCTTAGAAGTTCTGTAGAGTCCATCTGCTGTTCTGGCAGCACACAAGGGACCAGCAGTATATTAGACGGGGGTGATCATAATGTTTTGGCTCATTAGTGTAAGCAGTCAGAAATGCTTTTTTTCTTTGCTTCTCCAGCTCACTTTTTTCCAGGAAAGTCTTTGACTTAACACTTTCCCATTTGTCTAAAACAGGCCCTGGAAAGAGTTGCACTTGGCCAAGGGGTAAGTAAGGCATGCATACTAATTGTAATCAATATCATAGACAAATAGCCATCATTGCACAAGAATGGAAGTTCTTTTTGTTCACTGTCATTATGCTCATCAAAACAAATACATCAAATTATTTCAGATCACAAGAATGGGCTTTCACAATCAGGCACAACTGTATTATCTTCATTGTCAATCTCCTGCATGTATTCAAACAATCAGCCCATTAAGTCTGCTATTGTTTTAAGTCTGTGATTGACTACAGCGTATTTATTTGAAATGCAGAGCTCGGAGGCTCCAGGCCAAAGCTGATACACGATACCCGCTGCCATTAATATGGAATGTTTATAAATATTAATGCAATCACGGCAAGATTGATTACTGGCTGGAACAGGGCTCTGAATCCAAAAACAGGCTTGATTGCCTGCTAGTGCTGCATTAAGTTTGAAAAGTGTCAGAAACGTTCATCGACCATTTGTACACATGGTGGATGAAGGGAAAAAAAAATGTTATTGTAAAAGCTGAGTTATGTTAATTCAAATAAACATCTTTGTCTTTCCCTACAGATTCAGATGGAGTCCCTATTCTACCGAGCAGTCCTTCATGTTATTCTCAGGGACCACTACAGCTCCTATAAAAGGTAAACTACAGGAATTCACATCTGGACTAGTGGATTTCTTCAGTATGAGAAATGAGGACAAATGCATGTCATTTTTTAAGACTTCTTTTCATAATTTTGTACAATATCAACTATGATTGGTTAGAATGAGTTAGAACAGAACAGGTGTCGAGCTTTCATAGCAGTCCAAAGGCTTTGTTTTATTTGTTGTGAACCAGAAAGGAAAGTTTTTCTCTCTGGTTTGTTTAGGTTACAAATGACCCAAGACTTGCCAGCAAAA
>VUQK01039249.1:0-24903 GCA_015106715.1 Bujurquina vittata
TTTTCCCAAGTTTTCCTATTAAGGTTTTTTTTTTTTTTTTTGCTTTCATAATGAAGATAAAATGACTGAAGCGATAAAACACTCATATTTCACTTGCTTTGTCATATTGGAGTTATTTTTTCCCCCTCCTGTAACATCATCTCGGAAAACAACTCCTATGATGGAGTGCGCTTATCTTCCAGCAGTTCATTTTGTTGTCCCTATTGTTACAGCCCTTTTTATCAAAATTGATTTTCATGTGGGAAAACTGTTTCCAAATGTCACTTCTGTCATTTATGTGCCATTCACATGTGCTCGCAGGAGATCACTCGTGCAAACAAGGGCTGGGCCCTGGACCGCATGGTGCTGTGCAACGAGGTGACAAAGTGGATGAAGGATGACATCACGCAGCCGCCCACGGAGGGGGTGTACGTCTACGGTCTCTACCTGGAGGGAGCTGGCTGGGACCGCCGTGGCTGCAAACTTATCGACTCCAAACCCAAAGTCCTCTTTGAGATGATGCCGGTGATCAGGATGTATGCTGAGAATAATGGTGAGCTTTAGTATTTAAAACATTATGGAGGGAAAATAGTGGAAGAGTCTAATCTCAGTGTTTGCATGCCACACAGTCACTCATTGGATGTAACATTTAAATGTCAAGTAGAATAAGTGCTATTTATTTTGTCTGGGAATAGATTACCAGCAGTATGTGGCACAGTGTTTGTTCTGGATAAGGCCAAAGTATATTCAGGCAGACACTGTCCCCCATGGATGCCTGCAAGCAAGGTTGCCTGGGAAATGAACTAATGATCCAATGATACACATAATGTGGTTTGTTTACACCATGTCCCCTCCCAGCATTTCCAATAAGAGGGCTGCCTGCTACGTTTGAGTGTGTGTCAGTGCAAAGACACACACTCAAACGTAGGGATGCTTCAGTAGAAAAGTGGTTGGTGTGTGTGTGAGACATGCACATGTGCAGGCATGAGGTACTGTATAAGAGTCTTGAAAGCTGCTCCACTTAATTTTGACTCACTCTAAGGGATCAGTTCCATCCTTGTGGATATATCACTTGTGAAGACGCAAAAAGGGCCATTTGTTTACTTGAGAAATGTTTTTTTTCCTGCTGATGGCTGAGCAAAGAGCACCATCGTCGCCTGGCTAAAGAACAGTCAAACGGTGCTGAGGGAGTTGTGGGTAATAACTGTGCTCTCCTAATTCAACTTGTCTAATTGAACAGATTCTGACTACATAAAAACAGATGTTTTTTTAACACAGCTGGGTGTCCCAGTGGCATCTCCACACTGATGTAAATATTTCATTGAGTTGAAATGATTCTAGTTAGAAACATAATTACCGCACAGTCTGGCAGCTGCTGCTCGCTCCTCATTAGTTTTCATGAAAAATACTGGTTTTGATTTTCTCTTTCCACTTTGTGTAGCGAGTGCCATTTTTCACTGGTCTGTGTTTGCAGGTGTGAAAGATTCTCGCCTCTATTCCTGCCCAATCTACAAGAAGCCCATCAGGACAGACATAAACTACATAGCAGCTGTAGACCTGAAAACTTCCCTTCCTCCAGAATTCTGGATCCTACGCGGCGTGGCGCTCCTCTGTGACGTCAAATGACTGTTTCTTAATGAACACTGACACATATAGTCGTCATTCGTTTTCCCTCAGTTACAGGCACAGGAAGTATGCAGGATAAAAAGCTGTTATCAAGGTTAAATCTATTTTTAGCATCATTTTTGCACAAGTGAAATATGCAGCTCCGTACAGAAGGACCAAACAAGTGACTAATGTTTCTTTACAGTCAGTGTCAGTGATTGAGGTCAGATGCTTTTTTTTTGTGCAGTCAGGCTGAGGTCAGACCCAGAACTAGCACATTCAAAAACATCGTGTTAGTGTTTTGTCCAGTACAGGTTTCTGTATTGTGGAAAGTAAAGATTCTAATACTCTGGTGTGAATCCTTCTGTTTTCAGCTTTATTCTTTTCACTCAGATTAATTGCAACAAAAATGATCCACTCATAAACATTGCTGCTCTGGTGGAATCTGTACTCTTAAAATTTGCGATGTAGCATATAATGGAAACTGTGATGCAAAGTAGACATAACAAACGCTGTGCAAGTTCATGGACTGAATTCACTTGAACACTAAAGTCCAGACATATTGTACCCATCCAATCTGCTCACCCAGTGTCAAGAGTGTACAGTATTTTAAAGGTAAACCAAAGAGATTTAGAGTTATTTATAGTTATGATGCATGGATTGCAGTGGTGTCATCAGCTCATTTGATTACTCTCAGTTTCATTTGCTGTTCAGTATGTACTGTAGGGGATTTTCATCACCCTATCAAGTCTGAGTATTTGAAATCCTGACATGTGAATGAACTCAGCTTGTGTTTTTCAAATAAAGGCACTCCGTAGCACTGAAATACATAGAAATTTTAATTAAGTTTTTACAAAAAACAATTGGCATCATCAAAACATCAAAACACTTTTTTGGTAGTATTTTCTTTTCTTACAAAACCACATCATATGTGATCTAAAGCTACCCTGTACACGGGTCAGGCTCAAATTTCCCAAAAAAGTCTCAAACGTTTGTATCCAATAGTTTTTACTTGAACCCATCTTCTAAACACGAGGAGCCAGGTACATAAAACTGTGTGTACCCGAAAATTCTGCATTCTTTCTGTCAGGTTCGTAATGTAACGTTCGTAACCAAAATTTGGTTTTGGTTCACAAATTTCAATCACTGTGGAATTAGGCTCACGTGCAGTGATCCGCCATATAACACAGATCATCAGTTGAAATAACAGGTTACCATTTTAACACTTTGATAAAAGGAATGAAGGAGTCTACTTTAAAAGAAAACTTGAGCTTCCTTTTATGTTCAAAATAAAATGGAAATCATTTTTATAATTTTTATAATTTAATTTTTATAAGTAAATCTAACAAGGAAACCTGGGAGAGAAAAGAAATGATTTCACTGTAATATTCGGCATTCATCGTTTCATTTTAATCTCCATATTTATCCCACTTGTGTCTCCAGAAAGCTCTGTACACCTATTTTTAAGTGTGCAAAGAATGCCCAATGTTATGGCACATCATTTTTTTTTATAAATTTCATGAATGCATACATTTGTACACACCACAAATCATTTATGCAGCTGGCCCCAGATGTTCTATTTTCAGCAGGCACTGACAAATCTGAGCCGTGCGCTAATCACTTTAGTCAATGCAGCCAAGAAGAAACTGGAAAGACCATTTTGGTAAACATTGCCCTGCATGAATATCAGAATATATTCATAGATTCTATCTTTCATTTGTTTTTTCCGATTATGGTCCTAGACTGTAAAATACATCTAAGACTCAGTGCCTCTAACAAGGTTGATGGAGTTATGTACACATTGTACACCTTGTGTGCTGGCTGTTTTTTTTAAAAAAAAAAAAAACAAGGCAAGTTCTACCTTTGCAGCAGTGGCTGTGACATTTTCACTTGCTTTCATTTTAAAATCATATTTTTTATCTCTGGCCTTTTGTGTTACCCTAAGAATTTGGCTGAGTTGGGAAAGCAGTCAAAAAGCTGCTTAAATTCATAACCAATGTGTCTTTGTGGTGCTGTCATTGATTCCTCTCACAGTCTGCAGAAAAAAAATGTCATTTATATTGTACATTATACTGAATTTTATATGGTGTCAAAATGACCAAAAAGTGAGTTCCTAAATGGCAGAATGCACATAAACCCCCGTCAAGTGAGAACAGCAGCTCAGCGAAGCCGGCCAAAACTGTCATGTAAGACCTGCTGAGTTGTTGACGCCTGTGCACAGGAAAATTGTAGACCAATGAAAATGTTTGATGGCAAGAATGATTTGCTCATTAATAATTTGGCACATCGTCACCCTCTTGAAAGTATTTTTTTTTAAAGATTTTTCAAAAAAGACAAAAAAATGAATCAAACATCAAAAATATGATGATTCAGGCAAAAATAAAACTTTCATTAAAAAATGACTTGGGCCATTATTTGAAGACAATGACAATATGATATCAGATTGTAACCATTAATTGCTGTAGGGTTAATGTCTAACAAGTCGGGTAAACATGTACAAAGATGAGAGAATTTCTTCCCAACTCAGGAAATGCTGCCATCTTAGAGACATGCAAATTCAGTTATTTGGCATCCAAACTGTATCGTGTATAATGAGAGTGGTTTGATGCACCTCGCTGATTGGGGATTTCTATAACAAAGTGACTACCATAAGCCTCCGATAACTGAGGCAGAATACTAATTCAGACCACTGGAGATTTTCACTCTAACTGAACTTGTACATTATAACACCAGGCTGACTTGTGCAACCGTGGCTTTTCTGGCTCCTGCATTCACATTACAGTATATTTTCAGGTGTTACTGCCTACCTCCTGTACATGCTACACTTACAATTACATAAGTGACAAAATGAATACTACAGCTGTGGCGTAAGTAATTCGTAATGCAACAGTAAATCTGATTTTTACCTCCTTGCAGATCAGGTTCTTTTATGCGCCACACTTTGTAAAAGCAGCACTGCAAAGTTCAGACCTCTTCAATCTGAAACAAAAGTCTTCATGCCTGTGTAAATTCAGAATATTCTGAATCAGTCTTAGGGCATTACATTCCCTTGTGACAGTGAGCGTGTCATCTCTGTGTGCACAAAGAAGGTCCTAAGCTCTCCCTTGCCCTTGACATTGATGATGCCTCTACAAGAGCACATGTACCCCAGGGTTAGAAGGATGTCTCTCGTCTCCTCCGTCACCTGCAGGGAGAACCAGATGGGTGATGTCCATTTTGCTCATCTTACATGACTGAATTAAATTCCTACAGGCAAAAATACTCAGCTCTCCACAGGAAAACTCTGCTGACCATTAACCATTAAGCAAAGGCTCTTCTTGCTGATGGATCAGGATTTCAGTTGGAGTTCATGTTGTTTAAACTCTTAACATTTGCATTCATTTTAGCCCCAAAAGCAAAATGTGTTATTAAAAGATAGAGAAAACCAAAAGCTACTGTCAACATGACAGCTTATGCAATGTGTAAAGCAACAGAGTACTACATCATCCAAAGAAAGTATAAGATGAAATACCGTGTGAACAGCACTAAAAAGCCTGTGGATTTTATTACGAGTAAAAGCGACATGGTAAGCAATATCAGTGATACTTTGAAAGAAAATGTCTTACCTTCTACCTTCTATCTGTCTTAAACTATCAACAGGCAATCACGGAATGCAATTGAGAGTCCAGCAGTTGTGCTGCACTGCACAGCAGATGGCTCTATCAAATGTGTGCAGGCTGTGAAATGTAATCCAGCCCTCTGAAGACTGAATGATTGCCACAACCACATGCCATGCAGCAGGTGAAAAACCATTCTCTCTTATCAGTGCTCAGACGTAACATAAAATAAGATTTGACGATGTCATGTGATGTCAAGATGATGAGATGTCCTCGCGGTTATAAATGAAAGACAGGAAATAAGAGTTCCATCTTTTAAGCATCCGCACTGCCATTTAAATATCTCCTTATGAAGAAGGAGCAGTGCTGGTCCTTTGGAGGAAATCATCAACATAAAACACAAAGTGATGTTTGACAGGTGTCACATGTTCTCCTGTGCTTTTCCTGTTGCAGTGAGCTCAAGTTTTTTTGGGGTTATTTTTTTTTTATAAAAAAGGGCATATTTCCCAAAACATCTGCAGCTATACTCCAGGTTCTAGCCAGTGGTTGATCGCCTGGCGCTGCGCCTTGCTTCGGAACTATTCTATCAGTGCAATTAGCAGTGCACCCTCACACAGCGTGCACACCACCCCCTCGCTGATACCATGCTGATTTTTTTCCCTCTCACTGCACTATGGTATTATTTCACCACAATTTGCAACCTACCACCGGGCACAGACAGTTTTGTTCACAATGTGCAGGCGCGATCTCGCGAGGGTCCTGTTCACTTTTGATTTTGCAGGGCAAAATCGTGACCGGCGTGAAACCGAGGGGGAAGTGGAGGGAAAAGGGAGCTCAAAGGACAATTTTGGGCTTCCTATTAAACATAAAATCCCAGAAGCTTGTCTTGTTTCTTGTCTTTGTCGACTCACCTAGATGTGTTGCTTAAGGAAAGTTTATTAACAATAGCTGCATCTTATTTTCAGAGTATTGTAAACACATACATGTACATAATATTATCCAACCAAGCTGGCATGGCCATTACATTAGCAAGCTAATGCTAATTACCCCCATCCAACACACGCGCATCGGGCTGAATTTTTTTCTGTCTAGAACCCTGTATACTTGATACTTAAGTAGGAATTTAAACCATTTGCTTTTCAATACAACTGATAATTGATGGAGATTAGGGGCACAGATGAATAAGATTAGCAGATATGAGTGGGGTAACAATTTTTAAAATATATATTTTGGTTTCAAATATTCCCCAGATCATCCTTCATTTACCTGTATTTTCCCCAGGACTCCAGTGCTGTCCATTCTGCTGGCTACATTCACAGTGTTCCCCCAGATGTCATACTGTGGTTTCTGGGCCCCAATGACTCCAGCTATCACTGGACCATGATTAATACCTGATAAAGAAAACATTTTCAATAATCATTTCATAGTTGGCTCTTTAGCCAGTGTCCCCATCGCTGCCATTTACATGGAGCATGTATTATTATTTTATAGTTACAAATCTGAACTGGTATTTCAATTCTTTTGTGATTCCCTACTTGTTGAAAATGTATCAAAATGTTGATACTACTGATTAATTATTGAGTGCAGCTCAAAGCAGACTTCAGCAGGAACCCTGCTGCTTCAAGAATGACCAAAGCTTTTCACAAGATTTCATCAGAGCATGAGATGAAGGATGAGCTAAATGCAGCTCAACGCTTAATCCCCAGCACTCTGGAAGTTGTTCACAGCACTGAGATGACACGGGCCTCTCTTCGCCTGTGTTTCTGACTCAGTCTCCAGATTGTTGGAAATTGCAATCTGCAGAAGGCGCATACGGTCACACAGCCACTGGTTCTGTCCAGTCCCAGTGGGCGAGGGCGTGTGTATCTCTCTAATGAAGCATTTTAGGCCCCGTCTGGAAGCAGCAGGGATATACAGTTACTCGCATGCACACTGCTGAGTTAATGGTGCATCCCATGCTGAGATTTTAAGACACAGGTTGAAGGTATCGAACTCTGACTCTTATTGCACAGAAGGAGCTGGGGTATGCCTGCCTGCTGTTCTAACTTTTATTTTTGTCTTACTGCATATATAAATGTTATAAATGTTATTTTCTTGGTATTAGGATATCTGCGTGTTTCTGTCAAGATAACAAAATTATCTCCATTTTCTTACTGGAGTTCTAGACAACAACAACAAAAAAGGATGCATAAAGGCGACTGACCATAACAGGGCAGTGTAGGATGTATTGCTTGCTAATTCCTGGTGTGTGTAAAGAGTACAGTACTGTGTGTGTGATTCCAAATGATATAATGAATCCAAGACAGCAATGAATGCAAGTCTCACCCAACAGCATTGATGCTGTTTTGTTATGCCATTTAATTTATCTGAATTTGTGTCCTGGCTGTTGAATTTCATATTCAAACCACTTACAGTACCAGTCAAAGGTTTGGACACACTCTGTCCAAACTTTTGACTGATACTGGATTTTCAGTTCCGTCTGATTGAAGCTCAAGCTACATATTCACTGTATAAGACAGGGAATGAATTACAGGCGCCTTCAGCATGGCATCCCAAAAGTGTAACTACACTAAAGATTGTTTAGCAAAATTTATATCTAAACAATGTTGTTTGTGTGTCTTGATAATCCTGGTACCCTAAGTAGATTATATAGTAAGTTTCATCCAGATTGATTTACAATTATTTTATTAAGATAATATATTGGGAATCCATCCTCACCAACTCTGAGTTTGAAGTCATTGAAAGAGTGTTTGTTGATAAGATCCAGTTTTCCCATCAAGGCGAATGCAAACTCTACCATGGTCCCAATGTGCATGTACTGCCTATCATGCTCCTGGGAAACATAAAAAAGCACAACTAGAATCACATTAGGTTCTGGCATCATGCACATATGGCAGTCATGCAGAATAATTATGTTTGTTATGAGCCTACCTGTGATGTGTACTCAGGCCCCGGTGAGGTGTTCAGCCCAGTAGCGGCCATATAAGTGCTGCCAATGGTCTTGATCTTTTCTACACCGCTGAACTTTGGTTTGGATAGCAACTGCATAGAAATACATACACAGCTCAGCTGAATTAAACCAAATTAATAGCAGAACAGACAATAAAAGCTAACTGTATGAATCTGTAAGCAGCATTTACTCTTCAGGGTTTTGTCTCCCATTTGTCTGCCAGTGAAAGCTTTTTTGTAATATTCATAACAAAAGCGTTGGGCTTGCACGGAACATGGTATCCAATTACACGCTCTTAGAAAAGCAATGAAATGGTATCACAGTTTCTGTCAGTTTTTGTGGTGATTAGGGTATTTACCTCATCAAAGTCAGCAATGATTTCGTTGAGCAGCCTGAGACACTCTAATCCTTCTTTGTTGACGTCAGACTCAGTGTAAAACTCTTTAAAGTCTGGGATCGAGGCGAACATGACACACACCAGGTCATAGGACTGGTGGTACAGATCCTGCATGACGAAAAGCAGCAGAAGACAGAATGGAGTTGTTAGCTTCTGCAGGTTCGAGACAATGCTGTACAACCTGTCATAAAATTGATTGACCATAGACAGATGAGGCCCACAAATGTGTGATCTGGGCTGCATAATGTGAGTTTTCTGTGCATATTCAAACTTGAAAATACTCTTCAGTAAAAAAAACAATCATTGGACTACACAAGAAACATGATAGACAAATGAAAGGAGGCAAATCATCCAAACCACCATCCATAAACAGATGCTTTAAAATCCTTAGAGCGGCATCTTGTTCTTGGATCCTGTTCAAGAGCAGAAATGGAGTCATTTGCTGACTCGTCATTCAGGATTTCTGCAGCAGATGCTGCTTTCCTGCTTAATCTTACATGACCTCCAGGATGCCGCATTATCTAAACTTCCTCAGATCTAAAACTTTACTCTTCCCAGCTCGCATCGTGAAAAGCACTCAGGGGATGTAATGGGATTAACAATGATGAATGACTCATGTGAGTTTTGGCATCATAATAGCTAATTAATCACTGTCATGGTACAAAACAAATGTCAGATTAATTTAAACTTTGCATTTTCAAAAAAATGCAAAGCTTTAGCTTTAGCTCGGGGTATTTTAAGAATAACTGACATTAATCTGTATTCTGTATTTGAAAAATGTCTCCTGAAATCCTGATTTGAACATCCTGCTTTGTGATGCAACAGTGAATGTAAATGTAAATGTAAAGGTACTTTGCACTTAACAAAAATATCAACAAAATATATCATAACAAAAATCTGGACGATGATAACTTGACGTTGCAAGTTACAATAAAAGCACAATAAATTCCTGCCTCGTTCTTCCAGTTCCGTGCCAGGAAGTGCTCTGCGACATGTGCAGGCAGGACGTTCTCCAGCAAGACCCGGTTGAGGTTCTCCATGGTTTCAATCTCCTCGCACTCCTTCTTGAACTTGTTCTTCCAGAGAAAGTCTAACCTACAGTAATATTCATTCTGTTACAAGAGGACACAGAGGTAAAGAGACTGAAGGTATAGCTGCACAGCTTGCTCCAAGAAGTCACAGAGAAAAATACAAAGAGCCACAAAATATGAAAAACCAACAAAGTTTGGGACATAAAGGACATGCAATGTAAAAGGAAAAAAAAGCATTGAATTTAGTTATGTTTACAAAAACTTCACACAGCATGACCGGTCAAAGTAGACAAGACTGGCCCGGTGCTTTATGCAGCTTTGTTTAAATAATGTGGTTACTTCACCAGCATATTAATAACAAGACTTTCTTAAGAGCACAATGCTCGGATGCAGAAGTGGAGTAAAATCTTTCAGGAACAATGAGAATTAAAGGGTTTCCTTTTCTTCGGCAGTCACAAATCAGGAAGTCTGTGACGGCAACGCTATTCAGCCTCGTTTGTCTGTCATACGCAGTGAATTGATTTGATAAATAAAAATGCACCAACCAAGGAGAAATGTGCTTGCAGGCTGACAGAATTATGATCAAGCACAGTAAGTGACAAGACTGCACAACACAAATATAATTACATGTTACAGCCAGTGACAAAAATACGCATGATGGTTTAAAAACAAACTGCGAATGAACATAAATCAGAAGCGCGTGTAACACTTTAGACATTAATAAATGGAATCTATTATTTGCGCTGTAGATATAGTTACACCTGGTGCATTTTCATACTGCCAAGAATCTAAGTAGTCTGAGTTCCTGAAATACATTTTACTATCCACTCAGACTCAATATGATTAACACATCCACAAGCAGTATCAATGATTTATCTATTACATTTATTCCACTCAATAATTCAAAGAGTGCATATGTTCAATGTACCGTGATGCCATACCAATGCTCTTATGTCACTAAACCTGAAAAGTAAAGGTAACAGTGTAGTTGTGGCACACCATGCATGTTCAAATGTGGTACTTCAGCATCTACCCCATATCCGGTCCTGTTCTCAGTAGGATGTAGCTTCTTAGGACATCCACATTATCCACAGTGACAACCAGTTTTAGCAGTCTTGCTGGCAGTACACAGTAGAACCCAGGTGACCAGCTACATCCCATTTAACTGATGACTACTGATACACAGTAAAACAGCAGTATTTCTTCTGCCGTGTCTGCCCTCACACAGCACTCTCCCTCTTGGTATCCATGCATCAGGGTCTGGGGGATCTTCAAGGATGGTGATGATATTTTCCAGAGAACTGATCTATAGACAGTGATAATGTTCCTGCCTGTTTCTTATTTTAAACATAAGCAGCTGCAGCCAAAAAAAAAAAAAAAATGAACTACCTTTGTATGCTGAAAAGCTTGAGGTTACTTCACATCCTGCTTTGTAATATAACCCTAGGGTTGATTTACTTTTTAGTATATACAGCTGTTGCTCCAGAGTAAAATGACACTCTAATTTCAGTTCATAATTTGAGCAATTTAGCAGAACTCCAAACAAGCCAGAGTAAGGGACATGCTACTCTGCATCTCCAGCATTACTAAATCTCAAATTACATCTGAGTAACAGCAGACTGGCTGATGTAAATCGCTGCCCCTGTGTAACTGAGGGAGGTTAGACAAATTGGTCTAAAAACGCCTCTCTTGCAGCCTGTCACAGCAGCCAAAAAGCTTAACCATTTCTATCAAGTTCACTAATTGATTCTCACTTAGAAGATAAATGAGAGCTGCTATTTCCCCACCAAGAGCTGAGATAATAAAGGGATACGGAAAGAAAGGCAGAATCAGCCGTGTCAGAGCTACAAACTGCTCTCATGACACATGAGAGAGAAATCCATGAGTCAGGTAAAAGTTTGGTGGCATTTAAATGTTTTCATCTATGACATCATGACGCTATGACATTAAGGGTCAAAGAATCCATGGGATCCAATAGGAGGTATGTAAAAGATGAAGTTAAAGCTTTACAATGCTCTCAACGTGCTCCACTGATAAGAACACATCACATTGGATACTTGATATTCCAAAATCAGAGGAAATGATTAAAAAATGCTGCCAATATTGTCTATAACCTGTGTGAAAAGTGCTTTCACAGTGTAATAATGGGCAATGGGTGAAAACTACTCTTCTTTCAGAGATACATTGTGCAGCAGGAGACGGATGACGGCGCCATTCAGACTATTACAGCTTAGACTTACCTGCCTGGCAAGCACAAGCAGAGTGATGAAGAAGATAAAGAGGGATATAGAGCCCATAGTCTTCAGGTCTTTGAGAAGTCCTGGTCTTGAAGGGCAGAGGGGGGAAAAAGAGACAAATGTTTTCGTAAGATACGAAAAAGATAAAGAGAGAGATAAAAATGTGACTGAACAAAAAAAAAGATAACATCAAATGAGGGTAGAAAACTAAAAGCTATAGATGAGAAACAGACTTTTAGCAAAAAAAAAATCAGATTGGAGTCAGTAGAGACGTGTCACACAATTGCTTAGCAGAGCGTTTTATTCCAACCTGTCACTAAATTAAGACAGTCGCTTCTGCTTTGTTGTGACAAGAGCTTGTTTACTGAATGCATTTGAGGGGGTGAGCCCTCCTGCAAGGCTGCATCGACTAGAGACATTTTTCAAGAAGGAATAAACAAGTGTTCATGATCCTTAGAGATGCAGCTCTGCAAAAACACTTAAATACAAAACTTCAGTCTTCCACTATCATAAAAAAGCAGGGCACAATTAGGCAACCAACCACACTATAGCTGTTATGTATGAATTGTAAACAGACTCCCACAAACTCAAAGTCCAAAACATATTGCCTGAAAGCTGATGCTAAGAAAACTTGCTGCACAAAACTAACTTTACGAAGCATATTTTAAGTATTTACAAACAGCCGAGAAAACCACTTGTAAGTTCTGCATCTACCAGCTGATCAGTTCTCTACACAGAATTAATGGCAATGTCTGAAGACAGACGGTGGGCTGGCTTGAAGAAACATCGTAGATGAAAAGAATACACGCAGCAGCTGTGATTGCTTTTTTTGTTGTTGCTGTTAATTAAAAAGATGACAGCTGCTTTTCCAACAACTAAAACGATCAAAAGCTTTCCAGTTTGTCAGTTTTAAAGTTTGGGACCGTAACATCAGTGACGAGACAATTTAGACTTCTGAAGTCATCATCTGGTGACATTTATTTGCTAAATATGTTTACCCACAAAAAAGTAAACTTTTGTGTTTGGTCGATTAATTCTTTGCTGTTTATTTCCCCTTGTGGTTCTTCCACATGCCTCAGCAACATGTGGAAGAACCATACACAGCCACAGCAGCCCGGCACCTCCTCTTCATGTGGGATGGCATCCCATTCTTCAACCAGCGTTTGGCACAAGCCACAACAGCTAATGTGGTTATGCAGAATAAGCTGTTTGGCACTGGTAGAGATTTTTCATCGGCGCAACCCACACACTCAACTGTACGGCTGAACCCACAAATGCATTTTCCTTACAAATGTGGCACCATTTAAGGGGAAATAAACAGGCTTCCAATGGTATGAGATTGTTTTTCAAATTTTCTTACTTTTTGTGCTAAGTTTAGTTGAAGATGCTCCAATAAATTTTGCTTTAGAAATTAAATTCCTAAGCTGTTTTTTTTTTTAATTATGTCTTTCAACTCAGAAGAAATCCACAATTTCTGAATGGCATCACAATTAAAGTTGTAATCTTTAAGGAGGAAGGAGATCCTGTATTTGTCTCTTCATATCTCATCACCTCTCCACTCTCTCTTAGCAGCTCAGCTCAAGGTGAGGATGCAGTACAGAGCAACGTTTTCCTTCACATGCTCTAAACAAAAACATCTAACTAATATTGCGGTGGCAAGTCAAGGTTCCCTTAAGTACTGCTTGACTTTCTGAACTATGGAAGAGCCTCTTTTCCAAAAACTAGAATGATGTCTTGTGCCATCTCAATTTAACATGTGTAGCCACAAAAAGGTACAAAATTTTGGTTTTGGTGCTGCTGCTCTGGGAGAAGTAACTGTACACAAAATTGTTGTTGTTTCTCATACTATATGATGCTTACTTGTTTAATACTTATTCTTATAAGTGTACTCTATATGAAAAAATATACACAGGATTTGAAAAGTATGAAAAGGTTTTTCCCCCATTTCTTCCTATATGGGTGGATGTCTACTTGACTACTGACTAACTGGTATATTTATTTTGCATCTTTAACTTGTAGAAGCAGACCTCAAGGTAAACCAGCCACCTCTTCTTTTATCTTATATCTTAAAAATAAAAAGTAATTATTTAATTTTCTCTTTACTCAGAACGTCCCCCTCTCTCCTCAGGCTACCCCAACAATCTCCTAACCCTCCTTGACTGTATTCAACCATCTCATTCTCCCCTGAAGTGTTCTTGCTTGTCGCTGTAAGCATACCTTTTAGTCCTGTACAGAAATCTGCTATATTCATCCAGCAGAGAGGCGTGTGTTTGTAGAATAATGACATTGTAGACCACAACTGCTGTCAGCATGATAATCATCTTCAGCTCGTAGTTTATCCTCAGGAACACTGAGCAAGAGATCAGGCCCAGGATGCAACTGTAAATTAAATACTATACAGAAGAAGAAGGTGGAGTAATTTTAAACTTGAGAAAAAAACATAAGTTTTTAAATAAAGTGTGATAATGATGTTTGTCTTCACTCACAGGAAGGTAGAAATTGTTTTTCCCAGAGCAGGTGATTAGTTCCTCATTATGGTGAGCCAGTGTTTCACTGGTGTTGGATGAATTGTAATTAGGAATTGGAGGCAGCACACTGTCTTTCAGAAAGAACTAGAAGAAAAACACAAAGTCAAAAGAAATTCAGAAACACAGAAAACAAACCAGAGAATTGCCATGCAAATTATAAATATGCTTTCTCTGTCTGCCTCTTTGCACGTCAGCGTGGGACAAGATGAAGTAGTGTGCATTAGACTTGCAGGAGGAAAATAGAATCTTGTTAGATAAGAGGCCAATAGTGACAACCATTCAGTAATGTCGGTTAAAGTGAACCTGCAGGATAAAATGAGGATTGGCTGCCCCACTGAGCAAAGCCAGGTTAATTTGGTTCATACGCCCTGAGCGACTGACCCAAGTCAGACGCAAAATACGATTATAATCTCTGGAATCGATTTGTGTGAAGGTCTAAACCAGGGTCCTGACATTGTGCTTTATCATGCAGCTTCCTTTCAAGCCTCAGGCTTCCATCCCACCTTTGTCTGAGGCTTTATGTTTCGGTGAGTGTCTTTCTCTGCAAAAATAAACCTCAGTCAGATAAATGTGAAAATGAATATTGAAAAGCAATGCCGCAATATAATTGCCATAGACAGCATTTTGTCATCACTGCATGCAAATTGTTTTGGCACTTTTATCCAATGCAAGGAGAATAATCTTCTGGTCTGAGGAGCCAGTTGATAAACTCATTGCAAGGAAAACAATGCAAGATATTTATTTTTTAGAGGATTCTTTGGTTTAATATGCTGCAGAATTAATTTAAAAAACAAAACAAAACAAACAAACAAAAAATGGCACAAAATGTTTACCACAAATGAAGCTATATTCTTATGTTATTCAGCAGTATTATGTATAGTAAGGTTGTGTTATTAACATAATTTTAAAGAAGCCAGTTTTCTTTTGCATAATTCCATATTCCATTGTATTACCATCTAATTACATTGCAGTTACCACTGGGGGAGTGGGGTACCACTCCCCCAGTGAAGACCCTTGCACATAAAAAAAGCTTACCATGTTGAAGACTGCCATTATAAGTATTAGAGCTGTGGTTGTCATGGTGAGAGTGATGCGGGGCCACGGTTTGTTGGCAATAATAACTGATGACCTCAGCAGCCACATCCAAGAAGTGGAGGTGCTTTTACTGCAGTGCTGCAGGAACACATATACACACAACACACAAGCATGAAGGAGCTGGGGTGTGTCACAAATGGGCCACACACAAAGAAAACCAGCGAGATGCATAAGTGTGCATGAGCTAGTTAAAATAACCGTGCATGTAGGCATCTCTACAGGCACGTGCACAATAGCAACTTCATTAATTTTGTTGACTAAAGAGAATTGCGTTACATAAACTAAACTAAACATAACACCTCCTTCTGATTAACCTTTATCGCCTCAGCAGGGCAAAGAAACAATTTCAGGAGCCAAATACTCGTGGAGAGGAGTCCAATGAAATTAATCCTATACTGCATAAATTTCAGCATTCATGCAATAACAGAACTACACAATCACAACTTCAAGTGATGTCATCATGATCAACATTTTTTAAGAAGTCAGTAAATTTACCTATCAACAACGAGAATTTTTTATTAGAACTTTTATTAGAACCAAACTAAAGAAAAAGAAGGATATTCAAACTCTGGTTCAGAAAATAAATTTATATTACTTAGAGCCCCATTAGCATAACTTAAGAGCAATGAAGATTGTGCAATGATGCACCTCATTTCTAATTACTAACCTGGGCTGCACAACACCGCCACTTTTAATGTTCACTATTTGTTACCAAACTTCTCTTGATCCAAGCATGAACTCTTCCCGTGCTAGATCAGTTGCAGTCAGATTTGTTTTTCTGTTTTTTTTGCAGCACTGTTTTGAACTCAGTGTGCGCCTCAGTGAAACAATGAGAGTGAAACCCAAATCGGTTAACTATTTTCTTAATTTTCTTAATTCAGCCATTAAAATGCTTTCCCACAGGAATTAAACAAAACGTGCAAATGTTCATTAAACATTAGTGAAACTTCCCGAGTTCATTTATGAACAAGATGTGAAGTTCCAAATTCACAGAACCGGCAGAATATCCAAATCAAGTAACAGTGGAGCATTTATCCCCTTGATTTAATGAGTTGCCTTTAACTTTGCTGCTTAGAGAAAGACACAATGGCCGAGAGATCTCTCAATCCCTCCATGTAGAAATGGAGAGTCTGGTAAAAACAACATTTGGAGCAACCTTTTATGCAATTTTCTTGTATTGCTGTTCTTCAATATATTTTTGTAATCTCGAATTTTTTTCCCAATTTAATTTTATCAGTAGGGTTGTTTGACCTTTCTAAGATATCCACCAGCATACACGGTGAAAAGGTTTTGGTAAGAGAGGCTAAGTAAGTCTAAACATCTTTGCGTGACAGCACAGTAAATTATCTTGATCTGTGGAGGTGGGAAAAAAAACAAACTGGCTGGGGAAAGATGTCCAGCACTTCAATTTAAGAGACAAATATTATAGAGTTTATCTAAGTCACATGGGGCATTTGAAATGTTGTATGAGTTGTATTTTGTCTTACAAAAGGAACCATAAAATATAGGCAGATTCAGAATTATTACACAGAAGTCCATAAAGGAGCCTTTCTGAGATATTAAAAATTCTACAATAAGCAGATACTTTCAGATGCAACATGGACTGCACTGTAAAAAAAATACTCAGATTTAATCAGAATTTATTCTATAAAATTTACAGTATTTTCCTATTATTTTTGAAATATGTGAAATATCAATAAAATCACAAAAACAGCTGCCGTAATATTTCCGTGATTGCACGACACAAGAAGCTTTTTTAATGCTTTTTTTTTGGTACTCCAGCTGCTGAAATATTTTCAAGATTTTTTTTACAGTGTAGAAGCAATGCCAATTCTGCTAAAAGAGGTTTATTGAGTGTGTTTTTGTTTTTAAAGAGTTCAACAACATCCACAGAGAGCAGAGTTCAGAACCAGCAGCTGATTCACACTTGCAAAGAATTAAACTATTAATTGGAGTCATAAATGTGAATATGTATTATTGAGAAAAAAAATATATCAGCAGCCTCCCACAGCTTGGTAGAAAAAAAACAACAAGTGCAATGCACGCGTTTGTGTATGTAACACAGTAACAGTAACTTCAGTCATGCATGGATGGTTCAGCATCTGCTTGTAAATAATGCTTTTTGTTTTTTTCTACAGGTACAGGTCAGCTGTAACACAGTTTTTAAACAGTGGAATAGTTTGCGATAATGTAGCCCTCCTCTGGTTGAATCCTGCACTCCACTTGATCCATCAGATTTACCCAGAGAATAGCTGTCTTAGCCTACAGGACCACACACAGAGTCTCTCAGGTGCCTCTTATTAATCTGAATTGCCGTGCTGCTTTCAGACCGAAGCAAATGTGTAAAACCTGCACTTACACTGCAGCATTATTTTTGTTTGCACATTTCTTGTTCCCTCATTGGATCTGCTCATTTTTGACCCGCTGCTTCACACTCCTGTTGCTAGAACCCTGGCCATTATTGAAATGAACTGGTTATTTCTTTGTTTGTAAGTTAGCACATTGTTATTAGACCTTTCACACTCCCATTGGCACATTTTTGTGATTGTAAAACGCAAATTTTCCACAATTATTTTCTGAAGCAAATGATTCCATTAGGAACATGATGATAAAAATGTGTAGCATAAGATTTTATTTTTGCATAGGGTAACTGTGGCAAAAGCACCGGACCATTGCCCCAAAGCTACACCAAAGTGGCACTTGTGTTGACTTGAGGGTCACTTAATGGACTGTTAAGCTGACCAGAGAGGCACTTGGATCACTCATGTGCCTTTGGTATGATATTAGCATAAACATTAAGCACAGAAGGGCTACATTAAAGAGCAGGCTGATCCTCATCAAATAGGCACTTTAATGTAAACAGACTAAGCAGAAAGATGCCTGCAGGAATCTAATTTACATAAATACACTACTCACCAGGAGGTGTCCAATGAAACATATAAAGAGAATAAGGGAAAGGATGAGAAAAGCCATTCCAAAGGATATTCCCAAGATTGTTGTTCTGCAAACAAACAAACAAACAAATAAATATCAATGTTTAATATTGTACTTTGTCACCAAGTTTAATATCATGTGCAAGCGAACAAAAATGTGCCCTTCTTCAGAATAACTCATTGAGTAAAAATGTTTACAGTTCTTTTATAAATGAATATATAATGCACATACTTTGGCAAGACCAGAATCTGCACAATAAAAATGCAGAAAAAGATCAAACAGGCGCAGGTGACGTAGTATTTAAAGGCCGGCAAGGTTGTCGCTCTGTACTGAAAAGATTAAAAAAAAAAACTGGTTAGGAATCATGAAAAAGGGTTTTAAAATCTACTTCAGAAGTTTCTCGACTATGCACTTAGACATCATAAATCTATGGCATGTACAAGATTTCAAGGCGAGCTACAGCTTGTAAAGCCTCTTACCTCCTTCTCTAAGGATTTGTTGTGAAAGAATAGCGAAATTCTTTGAATGTCCTCAGACTTCAGCCACTGTCTGCAAGCATAAAAAAGCAGTGTTACAGAGTAGATACAAAAAAGAATACAGGTACCACTATAAGTAAATTGATGCACAAAAGGTTTAAGAATATAGGTGCATACTCATTAATATATCGTGTTTTAACGCAGTCATGCTTGTTCAGTTGCAATATCAGAAAAGAGCACTGGATCAGTAGAAGGTTGAGCTACATTATTCTATTCTGTTCTTAGGATATATTAAAATAGGTAATATGTGTTTACATGTATAATAATGTTTACTTTTGTGACGTTATCCCATCAAAAGTCCTGATCATCCTCTCGTTGAACTCCTCCTCAAACCGTTTTTTCTGAGACTTCGTCCTTTAATAGATAACAAAATGTAAGAGTCGAGATATCTTTTATGTTCACATAGCATTAGTCACATGCATCAAAGCTTGAAGCAAAATAAATAAATAAGTAAATAAATAAATCTAGCGTTATCAAAACATTTTGTTGCTGAAGAATAATCCTGTCAAAGAAAACTGTGTGGAGCTGTAATATGAGTAATTTGCCTTTCTGATCTCCTCTGGAAGTGATACTGCCCCATCGGCACATCCTAAACACAGCGCGAGAGAAGAGAGACAAGTTAGCAGCTAGAGATGAACGCCTGATAAACTAGAACAAAAAAAAAAAACATGTATAGAAAGAAATTACACACAGCAGTGTTGATCTTCCCATTCTCATTAGTCATGCTGTCTCTGTGGTGCAGGTTGGCGAAGGGCTTAGCTGCTCCCCACGACTCCAGATAGCGGGTCATCCTGACAGAGGCTCTCATCTTGGCTCCATATAGAGTGTTTCTGGGTCGGTAATGATGCTGTGGGCTCTGGCGCGCAACCTGTTTAAGAAAAGCACGTTTAGGAAATGTCATGTTACTGCATCTTTCTTCTCTTTTCCTGGATCTAACACTTGTATGATACCTTTGGGTTGATGACCAGATACGTGATGACTCCATGTTCCTTCAGGTAGGGATCTCTTTCTTGTCCATCCCCATCTTCCACCTTATAGGCACCATTTAGGTGCTCCAGTGTCACTGAGGTGATGTGGACTCGCCTTAAAATTAAGTGTTTAATCAATGAATGGTCCCCATTCATTTTTCATAATTTAGCAAACTAACCAGACAACACTGGTGCAGAGAAAGTGTGATATTCAAATGCTTTACAATATGCTTTTATACGCTTCTCGCTTACCCTGGTACACCACCTGCCTCCATGTGATTGGCCAGTGTGACATCATGTGACCAAACATCATACTGCCATTTCTGAAGTCCAATGACACCACACAGGACATTCCCAGAATGCACACCAACACGCATGTTGATATCAACCCCTGTGGCATCCCGTACTTTCCTGTCAAACATTTTCTGTTGTTAATGTGGCGTAACAATAAAATTATTGTGCATGTCATCTATACTGTCAGGAAACAAGCGCAAATGCATGAGATGCTCTGAGACCTGTATATTGTAAAAACAAAACTAAACAAAAGAATGGAACAATTTTTTTAAACATGGAAAACTGCAACAATTATAATTTAAGCCCTTTTAGACTTACTTTTATACTCATGCATTTCTGTGTAGGTCTGCTAATGCTTATTCTTATTTCTGTGTTCTAGTAGACACACTATTAATCTGAACCTATTACAAAACATATTTTTGGCATCGGTGATTCACTCACACGGGTGCACTAGAGTGAAACAAATAAGAACAGATAAGCAAACATTAACAAAAAGGAAACAATTGTACTCTTACGCAGCACTTACTCAATGGCCTCACACATGTCGAGACCCATTTTCACGCAGTTTTTAGCATGGTTCGGCAACGACTCCGGCAGGCCGGACACACAGTAGTAGCAGTCACCAAGGATTTTGATCCGCATACATTCATTTTCCTGCATACAGAAAGGTGGAACATAGTCTCTGATACACAAGGTTGGGTAAAGATTTCATTTGATTTTATAAATATTTTGCATACAATTCTCATATGGAAAAATTTCAATTACAATTTTACCATAGTTTTGTCTATTTACAACACTGCTTCCAAAAGCTACAACACACTGTGTAAAATGTAAATAAAAATGAAAGTATTTAAACTGAAATGTAGGCTTACTTTCAGGAATTAAAAATTGCTTTTCAAAAATATAGTCCAGTCTATTTTTATTTACATTTTATACAAGATATCAACTTTTTTTGGAAGCAGGTTGTGTGATATCAATATCACAATATCAGTGAAATAAAAAAGTTCCTGTTTTCACAGTTTGCTATCATAACCTGATGTTATGTGCTGTAAACATGTTTACTAGTCAAATCGAAGACTGCTGAGAGGATAGATCTATTCAGGAAAGCAACAGCACATGTATCAGATATTTGTTGGTATCTAAACAACAAATATCTGAGTATTTGAAAGAATAAGACAAAAATGTATTTGAGGCAATACAATGTAACCATATTGCAAGACACAGCAATTAATGTGTTGTAATCAGTGTTGCCTCTCATTCAATGCCACAGGGCAGATTTCAGTATACAATATTTTCATTCTGGCCACATTGTTTGACTGCAATGGATGATTCAAAGGTGCAGAGACGCACGTGACATTTTTAAGAATTCTTTACATGTTATTTGAATGAAAAACTGAACTAAACCAATTCAGACAAACTGGCATTGACAGGCGCTCTTCACAAGATTTGATAGTGACTAAAACACGTTCCAGTATAGTGGGTATAAGAGGTGTGTTTTGTTATTCTAATGAACATTAGCTCTGGGGGGACAACAATTTATTACAAGAGCAGAGTGGGCAAATGTTTACCTTAGCTATTTGGTCAAATTTGCCAAACAGTTCATTCAGCATGTGCACAAGCTCTCCAGGGGAGCAGTCACTGGCCAGCCGTGTAAATCCTACTATATCAGCATAAAGTATGCTAGAGACAGGGAAAACAGTAATGGATATACTTTAATTATTCTATGGATTCCACAGGTTAGAAAGCATCAGATATGAAAATAATATTCATTACTGTGTATCTAATCTGTTTGCAAATCTGAACTATCCAGAAAACACAGAACCGACTCAGTTTGAGTAAAGGGAAAAACAACCTGGCTACGAAATGATAAATCTGAATAACTGATACATGCCTGACATTAGTGTGCCTCTGGACATAGAGGTTGTGAAAATTGTTTGTGTTTTCAATCTGGCCAAAGTTTGGACCCTTTAATCTCTGGATGATCTCAGCCTTCATCACACGGGCGATGTGAGCTGGCAGCAGAGACAGTAGGAGACGCTCCTAATGGCAGCAACACAGAGGAAAATAAGAAGTAGTAGTAGTAGCACAGACATAAACATAACCAATTTGTTTTAGCTGTGAAGTGTATTCTCTCTGGATCTCTTTGCCTCATTTCCCCACAGCTTTAACTTAAGCAATAAAGCACAAGGTGATGCACAGTATACATGCATACTGTGGTTAGAAAATACACTGCAGTCACTTAAGCTTTAGTTAGGAAACATAAGCCATGTGAATCCATTTACCTGCTTTGGTGCAAATAAAAGTGGCAACAGGTGCACTGCAGATGCAACAAAAACACAACTCCCATATAGGAATGGTTTGGCACACCGTGGCCTCAGATCATTGCTCTCTCCTTCTCCTTCCCGACCATAAAAATTGTTACAAGAAGGCTTCCCGTGTCTCCCATCAAAGTTTCAAAAGTGTGGCTGAGATACCAGGAGATGGGCATTACACAAGGAGAGCTGGTCAGGGCTGTAGAAGGGCATCAGTCCAGTAACAGGATCAGTATCATCTTGTTTGTGCAAGGAGAAATGGAAGTTCTGTCAGAGCCCTACAGAATGACCTCCACTGGACTACTCGTGTATGTCTTTGACCAGTCATCTACAGAGCCCAGTGTAGTGCAGAAAGTGATGCCAGATAACATCCGAACTGGCAGTTCTGCTGCTGGCAGTATAATGTTTTTCCACGGCGTCCACAGACTCTTTCATGTCTGTCACATGTGCTCTCATAAAACAAAAAAAATCCCCAAACGGGGCACCAGTGGTCGCGCTGCAGTTCTGGTGTTCTCAGGTGATTGCCTCTCCGGTGCACCTGTTGTCACTTTCATTTGCACTAAAGCAGGTGAAATGGATTAACACTGGTTTTTGCTTCCTAACTGGACACGCTGATATCCCTGAAGTTTAACTGACTCTGTGTTATCTGTACTTAAATTCTTTGAGCTGTGTATAATCACCAGGAAGTGTAATGGAAATGAGCTCAATTCAATTTAATGTTGAAGTTTAAAGACACTAGAGTGCATCACATTAACTTCTTGGGACACAAAGTAAATTCATTTCAAGTGTTCATTATCTTCTCGCCAGCCCTTTCAGTTTACATTCAGCCTTTATTCACTCCTTTCCCCTCTCCTTTGGTGATACTTTAACCATCTCTCTGGTATTCTTTGAATCTCCTGCTGTGCTCTGAGCCACCTTCCCAATACTTAGCAGGCAACTGACCTTTAGGGTGAGGAGAAGTTGGGACAAAATGCTTAATTAATCCAGTGTCACCTCAAACGTGACAGCCACTGATTATCTCACCGCACCGTATCGCGTGCCCAGAGGCTTCTGTGTGGTAGAGAGGGCTATTTTTCCTGCGGATGAATACTACTAGTGATTTTGGTGTATGATGAATTCACATAGTCCACTTGGACCACTCATAGTGGAAAATGTATGCACTCACTGTACCGCAGAGCACTTTGGATAAAAGCATGCAGTGCAGCAAACAGCATATATTATGAGTGCAATGAGCGCCCAGGAGGAATGTGTCTCCACACAGTTACTACCATCTGTCACAGGCAGCAGCAGCACTCCAGGGCTACTGCGAAATGCTCCACCCCAGACATTTTCAGTTTTACTCATGGCAGTTCTAACACCACAAGCTGCATTCACCATATGAAAAACCAGCTCAACCCTAAGCCTGGGCTTTCACAACAGCAGCTGGGTTCACATCATCTCACTAAATAACTCACCAAAAGCTGTAGTAAAAAGTGAGCTAGATCCCAGACTCTCACATCGGTGTGCCTTAAACACTTTCCCAACGCTACCGTAGCTCACAGGAAGCTGCACCACTTGAAAGTATTAGTAACAAATTAGTATTATTGCATTTAACAGCTTCCAACTTTACATGTTATGCATGTGCGTGTAGTGAAAACTCAAAAGCAATGAAAGCAGGCTGGTCACTAATAGAAGAGCTTATAATTGTAGCACATTTATCACATATCAAAACCCAATCAGAATCATCCAACATGTCATGTACTGTATATAAAACAATTACACAAAATATTACCATTGGATGCATATAAGATGACCCTGAGCAGAACGTGCCTCCCAAACGCCAACTTATAAACTAGGAAAAACTTAGTTAAGATGCAGTAGATTTTTAAAAAAATCATTATTCCAAATAATGACAACAGTTTTACTCAAGCGAAAGGAAACGGAAGACATAAATATCCATACAAGATTGTAAGAGTATTCAAGCTAATAAGGTCCCAACATGTCCCATCCCAATCTACTACATAGTAAGTACTACATAATAAGCTAATGTTTAAAATCTGAAAGTCATTACGGTAATAAGTACTGTAATGAACAGCACCATCATTAATTGCCTGGTGTTCATTGGTTTAGTGGAAATTAAGAGTTATTAACCACTCTACCTGCTGTCGCTTCTCAAACTCCAGTTTAATCGGGGACTTGATGCAGTTGCAGGTGTCCTGGTAGGTCTGTTTAAGCGCCAGCTCCATCAGATGCTTATGGTATGCCCCGGCCATGTTGCCACACATGAAAATGATAACATTGGCCAGAATCTGGACAGAAACAGAGGACAATAAGTTCTTGTTGGATTTTTATATATATATATATATATATATATATATATATATATATATATATATATATATAAAACATAAAAAAACTAAATCTTTTTTTAAAAAATGTCACACACTATGTAGAGATCGTGT